>JABUQX010061609.1:0-32120 GCA_015478945.1 Trachelipus rathkii
GCGTCCCCTTCATACCCCCAGTGAGAAATCGTCGCAGTCAGAAAAACCCACTCTGAAGTTTCACGAGACTGCAACGGATACTTACTGTAGTATCTCGTCAATGTGGGGTTTATATACCTTGGGCAAAGTCCACAACAATGCCCCCTCACAAAACCTCCCATTCACTCCTATTATGCACCTTTCTTCTCGCCTCTGCCAAACTCACGTTCGTCTCCTTCAGTCATTCTTTTACCGACTAAATCTACTTTTTCTTCGGTCTCCCAGCCAGCTAAATTCCCAAAAAACCCCCCCCCCAAAAACCCACCTCCCCAAAAAAAACCCAGTCACGCACTAACATCCGCTTAACCAACCGACAATCATTCATCATTTTCCAAATGGCCAAATAATATCAATGTACTATCGCTTATTCTCTCATTTACACATTTCTTCACACCACACAGCTCCCTAATGTGTTCATTCCTCATTTTATCAATTCTTCTCACACCTAGCACGCCCCTAAGATTGTCCATCTGAACACTTTGTACTTTAGGTCTATATCTCTTATTCCAGACCATAGTTTCACTACTATACATTAACACAGGTAGCAACATATCTTCTTGCAAAACACTAACGAACTCAGGACTTAGTCTCTTCACATCCACCAAGGATTTAATTGCACTAGCCGCCTTCCTACCACTCATAACTTCCTACTACATTCTGCACCATCCGTTCCCTTTTCATCCAACATATATCCTAAATATTTAAACTCAGATACTTGTTCCAGTTGCTCACCGTCTAACATGACTTCACACCGCAGACTCTCCTCATTCGCTACTATGAACTAATTCTTATCTACATTTACTTTTAAACCCCTCTACCAAACCTCTCAAACCCTCTTCAGATTCACCACACAAAACCAAATCATCCGCCTACAATAAGTAGAGCACTATCCACTCTCTTCCATTTCTATCATTCTAACACCTTCCCCTGCCACCCCACCTCAATATTAAAACAATCACATTCGACTCAATTTACTCTTACACATGCTTCACTATCGCCATACATACTTTTGATTCCATTTAGAAACCTACCACCAACACCAAATATCACTAACACCTGCCACAGAGCCTACCTATTAATCCTGTCATATGCCTGTTGCAAATCCATAAAACCTAAATGCAATTTATTCTTCTTTTCTCTCATTATCTCAATCATTTATATCAATGTGAAAATTTGATCCACACATCCCCTATCACTTCTAAGCACATCTCGTGTTTCACCAATCAGTTCTTCAGTCACTCGACATTACACTTTCAACCAAATTACCAGCATATACCTTCCCCACAACATTCAATAAACTAATTCACCTAAAGTTCCTACAGTTCCCGTTATCCCCCCTTACCCTTATATAAGGGTACTTACTATTAATGCTCTTCTTCAATCTCTCGGAGTTAAACCCTCCATAAAAGCTTGGTTACACAGCTTCCAAATCCATTCAATCACCATTTCCCCTCCAATCTTGAGCATTTCACCAGTAATACAATCTATGCCTGCATATTTGCCATTCTTCAACTTTCTCACCTTACCCATTATCTTCTCCCTACTAATTACCTTATCCCCAAAATACCTATTTCTTCTTCAAAATCAAACTCACATACATTCACTATCACCTCTTTATTATTGCCAATGTTATGCATATTTTCGAAAAGTTTTCTCCACACTCTTCTCAAATGCATTTCATCAGTTACGAAAACACCACCCCTATTCATTGTTCTATGCAGATTCCCCTTATTCTCATACCTAACCTTTCGCGCTTCCTTCCAGAAGAGCTTTCTATTCCCTTGTAAGTCCCCATTCATCCTTCTTCCAAACTACTCATTTATCTTATTTTTCCTCCTATACGTATGCAACTTTTAGTTTTACTTTTCTCCTGCTTATATAATTCCAACCTCTTTCTTTTGAGACCTCATCATTTGCTTTTAGCATATTCAACCACATACTTTTAAGAGCTTGCATCACCTCTTCATTCCACTATTCACTGTTGAGATTCTTACTTCCTACTTTAGCACATCCACATACTTCTCTTGCACTACTAACAAAGGCTTCCGTCATTTGTGACCATATTTGTTCAGTTTTATCTTGTTCACGTTTGACTGATTTATTCGAAAGAGCTCTTAAATACTTTTCCTTATTACCCTGTTCACTTAACTTTTCATTCTTAATTCTTCCTACTTCCTTCCTTACCTCTTTCTTCTCCATCCAAGCCCCCACCTAATTTAATCTTAAATAAAACAACATAATGATCCGATAATCCCATCTACAGCCCCCTTTAACATCCATCCATACTTCAACATCTCCTTCTTCACCAGCAAAGAATCAATAACGCTTTTCACTTCGATGCCATCTCTATTTACACCAAGTCTAGAATACTTATGAATACTCTTGTGTTGAAGAAAGTATTACTTACACACACATACCTCTTTCCTCACAGAAATCAATCACTCTCCTACCATTCTCATTTTCTGCCAGCACCCCAAATTTACCTGTTATACCATCCCCATTCTGATCACCTATTCAACCATTTAGATCGCCAAACACAATCAATCTGAATCTCCTACTCACCCCAGCTGAAACATCATTCAGATTATCCCAAAAAGTCGTACTCTCCTCATCATCACCCTCGGATGGATAATATGTTACAAAAACGCATACTTTGACCTTTTCAAAACTTAAATATAACCAATAGAATTCTAGTACCCACACAAATAATATCCACCCTATCCCTGTGCCACATGTCACTCTTCAAGATCGCTGCTCCTTCTCTTCCCCTCCCATTTCTCTCCAATCCAGCATAAACACATTTCACACCACACCACTCATCTTCACCGCTTCCTTTTATCTTTGTTTCAGTCACAGCGAGCAAATCAAATTTGCCCTTTCTAAATCCATCCATCAACTCTCTCCTCTTCTCCTCAACATTTATTCCTCTGACATTCTATGTACAAAACTATTCATACAATTTCGCCGAATGATACATGGTCGCTTACGGCTATCACGACCATGCCCGAGGCCTGCAATAGCATACCTAGCAAGAGATAAGTGGTAGTTCGCAGGTATCCCAACTACCACTGTCCATTTACTCGTTTTTTACGAAACGCAGAACATACGCCGTGGGCAATTCTTTCTCCCCCACACATAGAGATATAAGGTAATGTCTGCAAGGTGTTGTCTGGAAGCATGAGTGTGAATGAAGCGCAAAAGAGAAAGGCGAACCATTGAGCACTGGAATGTCATCGGAAATATCATAAGACCAATGGGAGGTACTTCCGTTGTTTCGAGTGCTTTAGTCTCTCTGTCTCTGTCTCTGTCTCTGTCTGTCTGTCAGTCTGTCTCTGTCTCTGTCTCTCTCTCTCTCTCTCTCTCTCTCTCTCTCTCTCTCTCTCTCATCTCTCTCTATATATATTATATACTATATTATATATAATATAATAATAATATATATATATTATACATAATATATATATAATAATATATATATATATATATGATATATATATATATATATATATATAATATATATGTTATATATATATATATATATATATATAATATTAATAGTATATATATATATATATAATATATAGATAGATATATATATATATAAAATATATATATATCATTTGTGTTAAAATCTCACGAATCATAATTCAATATGACATTATTGCTATTAATTCTATATATATAATAAGGCTTAAATGGTCCCTATTTACCATTTATTAAACTAAGGCAAGAGTTGTACATTGATATCTGTTGTTAGTTAATAAACATTTATTACTATTACTATTAATTAATTTTCATCTTTTTATATTATTGGATTTCTCATACACACAGAATTATATATATATATAATAATATAATATATATTATATATTATAGATATATATATATAATATAAATATATATATATAATAATATATATATATATATATATATATTAAAATATATATATTATATATATATATATATATATATAATATATATATAGTATATATATATATAATATATATATATATAGTATGATATAATATATATATTAGAGAGAGAGAGATGAGAGAGAGAGGAGGAGAGAGAGTGAAGAGAGAGTATAGAGAGAGAGAGAGAGAGAGAGAGAGAGAGAGAGAGAGAGAGAGAGAGAGAGAGAGAGAGAGAGAGAGAGAGAGAGAGAGAGAGAGAGAGAGAGAGAGAGAGAGAGATTAATATTTTTCAATTAATCTTGCATTTAATGTTTAGTTAAAATATTTTCCAGTGGATCGTAGACATCTAAATAAAAATTATTTTCTACTTTATTTTTACTCTCATATTTTAAAAAATAACTTTCCGTTCCATCTTCTTTTGTTAACTCATCATTTCCGAGTAAATAAATAAAATAAGTTACTTCTGGCTTTCCAGTTTCTGTTTTTTTATTTTTTGTTTTTTTTTATCTCCTGAAACAAAAAAAAACAAAAAACTTTTAATATTTAGAGCAAAAGTTTTCTTTTAATTTTCTTGTTTTTAAGGACGAAAGGTTTGGGGAAATTTTCTTTAGGCTACCGCATTACCTTATGGCGTTAGTCTCATTACCACAAAGTACTTAGCCGGGGAAAGGGGGGAGCTGAGAAAATTCAATAAAAAAATATATAAAAAATATTTATTGCTTCATAATAATGTAAAGACCCCCAATCTAGTCAACCAATTTAAAACCCCTACCAAAAAAGGTGTTCCCCTTTAAGTATTTTATTACGCACAGTATTTATATGTTTAAATTTAAATCAAATTTTTTTATTAATATGAATATATATCCATTTTATATTCTTTTTTCTTTTTTTTTCTTTATCTTTGTCTTTAAACATTTACAAATGAAAAAGAGTTTTAACATCTTTATTCACTTGGAGGAGTGTGAAACAAGTAAGTTTCAAATAGTGATTTAAATTAGAAGCCGTTTCAAATAAGCTAGTCAATAATAAATAAATAAATAAATAAATAAATAAATAAATAAATAAATAAATAAAACATCAACACGAGTCTAGAATCTAAGAATGAGCTGATTCAGAAAGAAATCTGAAAGAAATCAATATTCTAGCATCAACGAAAGAATTTTTTGCAACATAGTTATATTTATATTTATATTTATATTTATATTTATTTTTATACAGACGAGATTAAAGACGATCTGCAAAATGATGTATCCTAATCTGCCATATTATAACTTCCAGGCTTTTATAGATAAAAATATGGTGACCGAAACCTTTTACCAAGGAACAGTTATCATGAGATCACAAACTCAAATATCTATTAGCAATCCTTGTTATCTGTAAAATATTGTGATTAACTAAATAAATGTAAAGTAGTGGACGATGAAATGATATGAATTGTGTAACTAAATCGATTATTTCAAGAACTACATGTCAGTTTTTATCTAAAGTGATATTTTTACCTGATTTAAGTTGTGTTCCACCAGTGAATCGGGTGTTTAAAAAGTCTGATATTATAACTAGGCACAATGTGGCTACTGTAGTTCTAGCTTTGCACAAAAGATTACCCTCAAGGATATGAAATCGGACAAAAAAAAATAACACTTTATAAAAAGTTAACTTGTGTAGCTTATGAGATGAACAATTCAATTACATTTGAGAGGATCAGAAGCAAAGGGATGTAATGACAAAGAAAAATCACTTCGAGAAAAATGAGCTTGAAAATTGGTTTTGTTTAAGTGCTTACAGAAATAGTAAATAAAACTAAAATCACAGAGCAAAGATCAATAAAATCAATTATGTCTCTTTGCTATAGAGCTATCAACTCGGTCCTTCATTTTTTGCTTGAAAAAACTCAAGAACAAGGAGGCCGAAGATTTGGCGCTATTGAGAGTTGGAGCTGAGTTAGCAACAGAGCCATCATGATCGAATAAGAGGAGGAAAGGCAGATTTACAGAAGTTGTTTAAGATGTTTTTGGCAAAAGAGGCCAAAAAGATTTATGCAGTAGGAGAACCAGGAGTTAGCACACTTTTCTGAACATGATGATCATCTCTCTACTGGTTGCGTCACACAGATTGCACGTAAAAAGAGTATCCACCTAGGCATGACGATTTACATTTGGTTGGAAAAAAGAACAATATTGAAAAGAGTGTGAGTATATATAGAAACCATTATATCTTGATTTAACCCGATATAATCAGCTGTCTCTTAAGCCTGAATGCCAGACGAACAGGCCTAGCATCGAGAACCATGATTATGAGTGAGAGAAGGAAAAAGTACCAGGAAATGACAGAAATTCACTAAAATGGTGATACTATCAAGTATGGGAATTACAGCTCCCACTATATATACTTGTGGCAGAGACGACTAGTCATCAGTAAGATTACAAAGCATATCCCATTCAATTATTAGTTAGCGAGTAAGAATCGATGCAAAGGCCCCATATTCAAACTAAGACTATTACATATATATTATATCATATGATTCAAAATATATACCGCATCAAAGTGCCATGAAAAAACGCATGAATGGATACGAATCGAACGCTAAACCCTAGTTTTAAGTTAAGATGATAATATATATATATCAAGGAGTTGTGGTCAGATTTACCAAATAGGTAGTATAGAGATAGGGTAGATGTAACATTTTATAGAGAGAAGGCCTGATGGTGAATAAACATAGAATCAAGTGTGTTCAGAATTGGTTGGGAATCAAGTCACGGATGTGTGTAGACGTTCTTTATTAAGTTGCTGCTCTACAGATCGATTGAGAGATGCTGAATGATAACGGTAGCCTCTCGCACACCTAATCAGTATGTGAGGATTCCCAACCATTTAATCAGTGTTGTGTACTTTGCAATCGTACCCAATAAATAATGGACCTCTCAGTATTTGGTAATTGAGAGATATAACATTCCCGTGGAGAGAGGTAGTTAATAAGATTGTCAATATAAAGAACGGCAGTGAAAATCTGTTCTGTTAAGGAGAACAAGTAGCAGAAGCACAAGATTATTGTAGTAGCTAATTATAATTAAAATAGTAATATCATATATATAATATCTTGCTAGGAAGGTTGACAAGAGCAATAGATTTAGAGACTTATTTTTTGACTGACAGTCATCGCCTATATGTGTTTCAAGAGTAGATCTCGCAAGACATATTTTTAACACAGGATAGAACGCTAGGTATCAAGCGGTTATATAAGACGCTGCTTTATTTTGACAGGGATGCAATGAATGTTTAAACTAGGGGGACATACATACAAATTTCGGTCATCTATATTTAAATTTAAAACACAATACTCTGATTTTCTGATAACATTAGTTTCTGAAGAACTTGGTTTCCCAGAATTATTTATGACTACACAACTGCTTTCTGAGGAAAGACACTACCTTATCCACAGCAAATTTAAAAGGACAAATTTTCATCAAAGCTAAATTTAAAGCTCCACCGATCTTAAAGGCTTATTTGTAAAATGAGCGTTGTCTCAGGGCCCATTTTCCCCCCCGTCCCTGGGGGGGAGAAGAAAAATGAGTTAGAAACGAAACCGCTTTCTAGTACTTCGTAAAAACGGGCTATGATAATTGTGAAACATAGTAAGTTATAGTTTGTTATAGAGAAAATATAAAAAACAACACTAAAAAAACTTACGAGTTTAGAGGGTGTGACAATTCTTCCATTTCCAGCCATGCCCAATCTGCGAGTCACCACAGACACAGAGCAAAGTCTTAAAAAGGTTAGGGTTAGAACAATGTTATTTAGGATAATTGGTGTAGTGATAATTTTTGGACCGCCATAGACACAACAAGAGGCATTAAAGTAATAAGCAATTATGAAATGAGACCGAGCAGGAATACTTTTGAAATTTAAAACGAATAAAGTTAAAGGCCTTAGAAAGGCGCGTTCTATGCACAAGGATACAAACGGGATCTTAGAAAAGCTCCGTTTCACAAATTCATCGATAAATGCGTCTAAGATTCTATCGCTACTCTAGTGCTGAATTCGGAAGAAGACAGGTATAGAGATATGATACAGATCTACTAAACCGCCAGCGAGAATAGCCATTTTAAAATGCGAATACATTCATAATACTAACACTCAATATTAATACCAACCATCGGTGCAGACTGGAATGCTCCACCTTACAATAGGGAAACAAATATCCGAAGCCTTTTCACGGTTATTCACCAGCCCGCACACACGAGCACAATAAAACGTATTTCAATTTAGACTCTAGAACCATGTTAACGATCATCCTCCCTATTTTAGCTCTAAATGCTCATCTCTCTCAGAAGGTCCAACACATATACCAAAATACAACCACACACAATATTTTGGAAACCTGTCACCCCCAATAACTGAGGCAACACCGCCACACCGAATCCAAATATTAAGAAACAGTATCAGAGACTTCTATGATTAAACAAAAGAAATCGGATAAATATATATATAATCGTATTACTTTGTATATTATATATATAATGGTCAATCTCAAATACCGAACGCTTCAATGAAAATCTAATTTAAATGAGTATTATGCTATAGTTGAAATATATTTGAGAAGTGAAATTTAATTTCTCTCTTCTAATCAAATATATCATAATATTAGACATATTAGATTATACTAGCAAGGTACTAAAGTTTTCATTATATTTCAATATCTTTATATTATTTTATAATTATACATTAATATTTCTTATATAAATGACCTTTTAGAAAATGGGAAACGGAGTATGGTGTTAACTATATCCTATTTATCGAAAAAACTTATTTATTAGTTTATCGGAAAATAAAAGCAAAATGTTCAAATATAAGATTGTATCAGGAAATCTAACTCGCTATTATATATATAACTATATTAATATATATTATAATATATAATATATATATATAAATATGATATATTAATATATAATTAATATTATATATAAATATATATATTAATATAATATATATATAATTAATATTATATATATTAATAGTAAAATTAATATATATATATATATATATAATTAATATATATATATATATATATATATATTAATATAATATAATATATATTAATATATAAATATAATAATAATATATATAATATATTATAGTATTTATATATATATTATCATATATATATATTATATATAACTATTAATATATATGAATTATATAACTTATAAATCTATCTTTAGTTCGTATATAAATATTATTCATCATATAATTATAAATATTATATTATAATTAATATTATATATATATATATATATCTATAATATATTATATATTTATAATCTTTAAAAATATATATATATATATATAAAAAAATATTCATATCTATTTTACTACTTTTTAATATTAAATTCAATAAAAGAAATAAAAAGAAAAATTTAACTATTTTCTTACATCAGCACTTAATAAAAAAAAAATCAATATTATTGAGAAACTCTTGCTTTCGTAATACTGCATGAGAAATGGAATGGTGATATGAGTATAAGTAATAGTATCTGTACCAGACCTAAGATTATGTGATACTTTAATATTTATATAGAGTATAATTAAAATATTAGAAATATAATATATATAAAATATACTTTTTTTATTATATTTTTAATCCATGAAATTGCTAGTTGAAAGGCGTAAATGAAGAAAATGTTATTTATATTTTGCCTTTGGCTTATTATTATTATTTTAACTACTGAACAAAGTTGACAAATGAACAATAAAAATATATATCTAATAAAGAAAATCTATATATATTTATTAAATATATATATATCAATATTATTATATTATATATATATATATATATATATATATAATTTTAATTATAATATATATAGATATATAGATAAATATATATATATATATAGGATATAGTATTGATTATATATAATACAAATAAAAGGATGGTAAGTAATCACGGTGGCTTGAAAAGATGTCTGGAGAAAATTAATAGAATTCGAGGGATCAAAATCTTGTGGGAAACCAGTGATTTCGGTGCAAGACTCAAATAGAGTAGAATCAGAAATTCCTTAAGAAACTTCAAACACCAGGGAATTTTTCCTTAGAAGACAGTAAATAGTATTTCAATAAATCGAAAATCGCTCTTTAATCTTATATACAAGTATGTTCTTTGCTGACAAAATTTCCTGTTTTTCAGTTTATATTTCTGAGGGAGTCGGTCAATATGTAGCACAACACAGCCAAATTTTTTCGGCATTTTCCCAATCCACAACTAACGGAGAATTACTCAATCGCTTTTTTTTAAAAAGCACAAATCAAAACACGAAAACGGCTTTTACACCCTGTGAAGCAACAGATCTATCATTACACATACCAAAATATTGATTGACTGTTCCCACCTAAAAAATATTTATATTTATGCAAATGTTATACTAAAACGTCTAAATATTTGAGATTCTAATCTTTTTTGGCTTGAAATAATAATATAGCTGGTTCAAACAAATAAAAAAAAACACGCACCAGCACTGCAGATTCATTGAACGAACGATGTCTTAGTGCATTGAAAATGGTCTGATGCAACTGCGTTTAAATTTTTCGATTTTTGGATCTAATTGTTTCGTGGTTTTTTCAATATTATTCATACTTTTAAGAAGCATTTTAAGAAATTCGCAGCTAAAGTAAAGCGAACCTGATTAGATTGACTGTATTGTTGTAAAAGGACTAAAATTTTACGAATGTATTTTTTCACACGATGAACTAAAGACACACAAGACATTACTGACATTTAAATTTCTGTTTTAAAATTTATTTATATTTCCGGAAGTCCGAAGTTTGAAACGACCATTAAAGTTCCGAGCGTTTTATAACAAGGAATAGAAAACGATCAAATAGGGTTGACTGTGCGATCAAAACATAGGAGAAAAATGTAGTATGTTGTAATATGTTATCATTTACTAATACATTTTTTTTTTTAGGGTGCAAATTGATTTGTGGTGAAGCGTAAAAGATGTGGAAGACAGACAGTTTAGATAAATATGTGTGGAATTAATAGTTGATAAAATGAGTGCTCGCATAATTGTCCGCAAATTGAATCAAGATCTTAGAGCCGGGCATGTGGTAGGAACATAATGTGTAGAATTTAGGTATCGCAGCTTATTTCAAGCGCGTATTACATATTTAATGATGTTTTATTTGATAAAATATATATAAATTAAGTTAAGGGGAGGTTATTGGTATAATGGTGAGTAGACAAGCTTATCCCTTTAAGTATAATTAGTCCATGATAATATATTTATAAATTTAGATATACCTTTCGTTTACATATTGAATGAATATACAATAAATATAGTAGTTATATAATGTTATAGGATTAATATGAAGATAGGATCTGCAAATGGGATAAAAAAAGTGAAATTTGAAAAAATGAATCTGATTTATTTTTTTTATTCTTCATCTGTCGTGCTCTCCGTGCATCTCAATAGATTGACTGGACGCTTCGCCACTGATATATATATATAGCAAATAAATATTATACTATAAAATTGAATATTTATAATAGTAATAATAGTACTAATACTAATATAATTATTATGTTATTATAGTGCTTATATTTATATTGGACAGGCATCGATATTGGGATCAGCTTAAAGATTTGTTGTCTGTTTTTTACTTTTCAATCTCGTATTATTTATCTCTTTTTATATTATGACTACACACATATATCGTCCATCTATCATCATCATCACCCGCCCCTTTAAACCTTTTAGGGAAACTTCTACGAGTGATTCCTCAAATTTCGCTTAAAGGGTTCATATAGGAAAATCCAACTTCACACGAGTTTTAAGAGTTTAAATACGTGGACTATGTTTTTATAAGTGTTTTCGCGACTGTTCTAGACTTCCCTCACTATAGCAGTCTCGCAATGAGTGGGGCGGGGGTTTATTTCCTTGGCTAAGCGTGAGTGCAGCCATCCATAGTCCCATGAAACTCGGAGCATTCAACGTATTATAATTTAGCTATAATTAACTTCAACTTTCATTTAGTGTTTTTCTATTGCCCTTTTTTTCTCTTGGACTTTCAGCGAACTTTAATTTTTTTTTTATTCTTTCCTTATCTGTGTTTCCTCCTCCAGGCATTCCTTTACTGGACTCAATCCACTTTTCTTCGGTCTCCCAGCTGTCTATTCCAGCACACTCACACACTAAATACCGCTTAACCACACCGACTATCGCACGGGCAAATCCTTTCCACTACCCGAACCATCTCAATATACTGTCATATTCTGATTTTCACTTCCACATCGCTAGCTTCACCACCATAAATCTTCTCCCTCTTAAATCCTCATTAGCGGCTATCATAATGATTATAATCCTCATTATTTATTCAGTTTCTTTCTAAACAACAGTTCTTCCCCCGCAAGACTGTCCATTACCTGAACACATTGTAGATATTACAGTTTCTCTTTATTCAGCTTATTCCAAGATCATATTCTCGCAACCTCTTCAGCTAAACAGTTAAACCAACATTAAGGTAAGGTTGATTATATTATGATTTAACCTTAACCTTTTTTTTTACTACAGAAATCAATTTCTAATCTTTACCAGGTAAAAATAAAAAATATATCGTATATCCAAAATTGATTACTTAACTCTTACTTAAGATCTCCTATCTTCCCATCCATATATACAAACGTATCTACTTATATATTTTAGCTCATCAGGCCACTACTATTTCACTGCCCTAATTTATAATATATATCATTACACAAAAAAATGCAAAAAACATACTAATCTAAAATATATATATTATTTTTCCCTTTTTAATTATAATCTTCGTATAATATATAATATATAATATATACGTTTAATAAATTATCCTAAATTAATGCCAGATGCAGACTAAGTATATATATTGTTATAAATATTCCTTATATATATATACGATAGTTATATAATATATAACATTAATATTGGATTCATAGGTCTGAGATCGGAGTCGGAGTCGGAGTCTGAAATTTTTTGAACCGACTCCACAACACTAGTTGTTGCATAATTCAAATAGGCCTTCCTCTATACTAGTGGCTCACGCTTTACGAATGAAGGAAACATATGAAGCTATGACATAGGTTTTGAAAACTATTAAGTAGGATGAACACTTATGACAAATCTATGATTACCTAAAAGATATATACCATATATTTGATAGCAAGTTAAATGAAAGGCAACTAGCAGTGTGAAAATCATTCAGAGACGCTCTTCAAGGGTGGGGGTTGTCAACATAGGAGCTGAAAATAGTGATCCGTTAGTAGAAAAACTCGTAATGAACTACAAAAAATTTAGACTGAAGAATGTCATTGAAATTTAATTTTTTACATTCTCCTCTTGACTTCTTCAAATTAAATTTGAGTACTGTAAGCGATAAACAAGAAAAACGTTTCCATCAGGATATTTTATAAATAGAATAGCGTTGTCAAGGTAGATGAGATGAATCTATGATGAGTGATTACTGATGTGTTTTGAAAAGAGAAGACTTCTCAGTACATAAAAGAAGAAAGTAATTTCTCTAGTAATATAGACTCCAGTTTGATCAAAATACAGGCACAAAATTAATATATTACCAATTTTTGAAATGGTACAGGTTATTTAATATTTTTTCAATTCTAAAAGGATCTTTAATTCAAAGAAAATTATCATATGAGTTATACTGTCAAAACTTATTTAATATTGAGATCATAAAGCTGCAAATATTCCTGTTATTTTAAATTGTCCTAACGAAAACTCTGAGCGCAATAAAGAAAACTAATTACATTTTCAGATTCAGTTTAAAAAAATAAATTTAAATTCACTTATTTGTGCTTCGTTTTCGAAAATTTATTTTAAATTTGTTAACCCAGTGTAATTATAAATATGCATTCAGGGCAACTGATATTCATTTTAAAATCATCTTAAGGAAAAATATATATATATATATATATATATATATATATATATATATATATATATTATATATATATATATACATATATATATAGATCTAACTCTTTGCTCTCTTTCTTTCTTTCTTATATATATAATAACTATTAGTATAATACAACATGCCTTGTATAACAACAGCAGCAACATAGCAGCCAGCCCAGTAGTATAGTAGCAACTTACGCCTTGTAGTAGCCTTAGCCCAGCCAACCCGCCCATAACCTTAACCAGCAACTAGCCAGCCTTGGCATAACCAACTGCTGCTGTAATAGCTAACTGACCTTCTTTGCTCTTGCGCACCTTAACCATGCATGGCAACAGCTAGCCAGCCCAGCAGTAGCAGCAGCTGCTGCAGAATAACCAGCAGCAGTAGCAGCAGCAACGCCAGCCTCCAGCAGAATATATATATATATATATACTATTTATATATTTGCAAGTTTAATTAAATAATAAAATCCAGTAATAGGCTAACCTTTCTCTGCATACAAGAATTCCTGTGTCCAAGAAGCTTTTATGATTATAATTACAAATATGCATTTGACACATGTGAGAGATTCATTTTATGTCATTCTAATTTTAAAAAAATCATATATATAACTTAACATATATATATATATATATATACTGCTTAATATATATATATATATATATATATATATATGCTTAACATATATATATATATATATACAGTATTGCTGTAATATGTATATTTGTATATGTATCAGCCATATTGCAAGCAGCGCAACCAGCCAGCCAGCCAGCCAACCTCCATTAACACTATTTTAACAATAACAATATAACCATAATAATAGCCATAATAATAACAAATATATAATATATACAGTATTTATATATATGTATAATATATATATATATATATATATATATAATAACCAACTATATCATAATATATATATATATATATATCTTTATATATAACTAACCTATATACGGTATTTGTTTATTTATATATATATATATATTATATATATATATATATATATATATATATATATATATATATATATATATATATATATATATATATATATATATATATATATATATATGTATTCTCTGGTGGTCAAAGACTTGAGGACTGGCGGATTCCACAAGTGAAAGAAGATACTTTCAAGCTAGCTTAAATTCAATTCAAAAGCCATCATTACAAGATACATTGCTTTTAAAAGCATGTAAGTCATAGGAAGTTGGAAAAATAAAAAAAAGAATGTATTCCAGACCTTTTCAGTGGAGTACATGGAAGATTGAACATAGCTATAAAGTTTGGGGCCACAGAGTTGGACAAAATAAAAATGAAACTGTGTAGAAAGGCGTGTGGCACCAGCTTTTCTCAGTCGAGGAGGTATACGAATGGAAAGTTCAAAAGATCAGTGACCATTATAATGGCAATAGTTTGAAAATAAGTGAGGCAACAATTCGACTGCTAGAAAGAGACTGGAGATAGTTAGTGAGAGTAAGATAGTCAATTAAACTAAATGTCCTAGACTCCACCATTTCATAAAGAGCTGTGTGCGTGAAACCACCTCAAATGTGCAATGCATGTTCTACTGGGGCAAACGAAGACCCTATAAAGCATTCAAATGGGTTAGCGTAAAGAATTCTGAAGTCAGTCCAGAACACTAAGCATTTTAGAAGCTTGTTTAGAAAGAATGTAATGTGATCCTTCCAATTAACGTCACGAGAAAAACAATCACCAAAATTATTAAGGACAGACGACGAAGGTTCGAGTTATGTTTTAGATGTTATAGTTATGTTGAAAATTTATGTCGAGTAGAAAATGGAGGAACAAAGATTTTGAAACATTGAAAACAACCTTGTCCTCATTTTCCCTATTAGAAATACAGAAAGATCAGTGGATAGATGCTTCATGGGCACCGTCCTAGCATGAGCAATTTGTTATTAATAGAAATTAATGTAAGTAATTAATAAAAGGTAATTAATGAAAGGTAGAAAGAGAGAGTGTGGGATCGAACAGAACCTTGAGGAAAACCAATATTTATAGATTTAAAGGATGAAAGGTGGATGTCTACAACAGTTGCTATAGAACGACAGGAAAGGAGGTCAGAGAGATGTAAAAAGACAGAAGGAAGAACGATAGATACCGAAATAGGGAAGTTTAGAAATCAAATATTTATGCCAGACTCTGCCGAAAACTTTCGATACGTCCATCGCCACAGAAAAAAAATTTACCGAAATACCGAAGTTAGGAGGACAAGAATCAAAAAGAAGAGAAAGAAAATTACCAGCAGAATTCTTCTTACGAGAGCCATACTGGCAATCAAAAATATGATTACAATAAATGAGAAATTTACAACTTTTCCTGCTAAGTATTGATTCGAAAACTTTAGAAAGAACAAAAGTTAAGACGATATGACGATAGTTGGAGGAATGACTGGAGTCCCACTTTGCAAAAAAAACTGAATGGAAGCACGTTTCCAGGAAGAAGGGAAGGTCGGAGCAGGAAGACAGAGACGTAGTAGTTTACCAAGGCAGGATACGAGATCGGATAAGAATATGATAAGAGAAACACAGGAAAGGAAAGAAGTAATATAATAAATACAAGAAATGAAAGTTAAGAAAAGCTATTGAATGTTGGGTCCATCATCAAGTCGATCATGGATACGAATAAGTAGTTATATCAGCTGCTCAAGGTAATTCTGAATAGAGAAATCTTGGGTACTTTCATCAGCTTTATAATGAGAATAAAAGGATAGCCACCGGCTGTGGTGAACCTTTTAATCCACACAAAAAGATGATTTTTCAGAAAGGAGTAGAGGAGAGAGGATGTGCTCTATTTTGGAGCTTAGATAGCCAAAGAATTTAAAATGTTCAGTAGAATTACGTGAAAAATAGAAAAAACGGATTTTAATTGCAGATTGACACCATTATATATATATATATATATATATACATATATATCTTATTCTTATATATATATATATATATATATATATATATATATATATATATATATATATATATATATATATATATATATATATATATAAATATATAAAAAAATATATACAGAACAGTAACATATATCATATAACATATCTTTTTCCTCCTTTCTCCTTAATAATAATATATATATATATCCAAGATATATATCTTTATATTCAGTACAATCCCATATTTATATGGTGATTTATTTATAATAAAATTTTGTACATAAAAATATTTTATTAAACAAATATGCTGCTTCGAGATATATAACAATAAATTTTTGGTTTGAAAGCCTTTATAACCAATAATTCAGTATATTATGAGTTTTAAAATCACATTTTTATAGCATAACGCATATGGTGGATTTTGAATTTTTAAGTAAACATGGTACATAAATATATACATACATACATACATACATACATACATACATACATACATACATACATACATACATACATACATACATACATGCATACATACATACATACATACATACATACATACATACATACATATATATATATATATATATATATAATATATGTATATGCTGCAATATTTTCTTCTACTATAGACCTATATATATATATATATATATATGCTGCCATATATATATATATAATCGATAGAAACGACAGAGTCCGCATGCTGCAAGGGGCCCGGGTTTGGTCCCTAGTCCGGATTTTAGGTAGCAATTACCTATAGGGAAGTTCCCGTCCTAGAATAGGGGGCTTTCCTTGAGGTGTGAACTTTTAATATATATATATATATATATATATATATATACATACATAGACTCTATATCTTTGCATATATATGCACACGTTTCTATATATATAATCTATATGAAAGAAAGTTTTACATTTGTATATACAACTGCTAACAAATATTATGTATATGTATATGGAAACAATAAATAAAACTTAAGAATATAATATATAAATATATATATATATGGCATATAACCATATATACCACTCTTACCAACAACCAATATATATATATATATATATATCTGCTGCTTTATAATAACCAATAACCAATATACTTGTAGCAGCACCTTAGCATGCCAACAACTCTTCATCTTTGCTACCAGCAGCCAGCAGCAACCAACGCCAGCCAGCATAACACTTGCTGCTGCTGCTATGCTGCCTTCCGCTGCTGCTGCTGCTGCCTGCTCTTATGCTGCTTGCTGCTGCTTCTTTGCTAACCTTATATATAAAGGGCTCAAAGTGATTATATTTAAATAATGTTTTAATTAAAAATTTGCCAGAATATATGAAAGTTTAACCTACTTTATTCATAGAAAGTGCATTTAGGAAAATGATTTGGTACAAATTTTTAAACAATTATTTGAATCTATTTGTCATAATTTTTATTTATCTATTTTTGCATTATTGTTCTTATTATTTGGTTCTTTTTTTGAAATATATTTTTTTTTTATTAGAATATAACGTTTTTTTTTTTTTTTTAATCCCACCTAAAATATTTCATGAATTTTTTTGTCCTAGACACTTGTCAAAGAATTTAAATTTTTTAAAGCATAGCTTGAGAAATATATAAAGTGTAAAAATAATGCATTCGCTGGCAAGTCAGCGAATAGTTTGTGTATATTGAAACCTAATGTTTAGTAAAGTATCAATCAACCAAAAAACTGAGTTGTATACACCCTACTATAAAGAGATAAGATTAAAAAGGGTTATAACGAATCATGTTGCTGGTAGACTAGCATCTAGTAGACCAGCTTAGGTGAAAGAAGGCTACCCCACAAAGAAAGCTGTAGGAATCTAGTACCTGTCTATTTAGGTTTGACAATGAAAAAAGTGTTTGTTACGTCGAACAGCTAAAGAACTTCAAAAACGACTTGTGAAGTGGAGGAAGAAGAAAAAGAGAGAATTCCTAGCATTTCTGATACTATATATATATATATATATATATATATATATATATAGTAACTAACAATAACCTTAATATATATATATATATATACTATGATATATATATATATATATATATATATATATATATATATATATATATATATATATATATTTAGTTGTTTATAGTGTGTTTTAGTGATAGGATGGGTTTAATCGGAACTCCAATGGGCTGAGTGCTGTTTATATTGTTTTAGTTATTTTTATAATTAAATGTGTTTGTATACTAAGTGCTGCCCTGTTTTAGGTGTTTCAAACTATTATGGTTTTAATATGTGAAGAATCTGATGAAACCTTATAAATATAAGTTAGTTTTAATTTTTGATTTTGGAGCTTTTTAGTTATGTTATATAGTAATAGTTAGCTTAGAGGAATGTGTAATTGAAAACAATACGTAGTTCAGCTAGTACTAGGTTATGCTTTTTATCCTCGACTTCTTTTTAATTTAGATTTTTAGCGTTTCTCCAACTTGGGTTTTAGCGTAAAATTTATCTATTTGGATAGCCATTATTATAATTTATACAGATTTAGCATCCACTTTTTTAATTGATCAATAGTAGATTTATTTCTTTTTTTGTACGCAATTTCGTGAGAGTGTGTGAGTACATGAGTGTTTTTAAACTTTCTGGATTATTCATATTTTAGATATTTACTATAAACAGGGTTTTAGCGTTTTAAAATTTCAATTTTTTTAATTTAGGTTTTAGCATAAGAATAATTTTATTCTCATTTCTACTTTGATTTTTTTCTGTTTGTTTCTGTCTGTTGTTTTTTGTTGTTGTTGTGATTGTGTATGCGTGTATGAAGGCAGATTTGCACAGGCGCGGGCTTTCTATTGACTTTACTAACATCCGTGGCTTGCACTCTAACTATGCATCCGTGGAATACCACTTCTCTAGCTCTAACCCTAATCTTCTTCTCTTGTCTGAGACCCAGATGGCTAAGAACACATTCTCTAACTCGTTTAATATATCCTACTATAACTTATTTCATTATTTCCGCCTCGATGGTGGAGTATGTGCCTATGCAAACATAAACACTCTTTAAACACGTCTCGAGAATCTCGAATCTCCTAACTTCGATGTTCTGTAGCTTAAAATCTTTCTTCATTCTACTACAATAATCTTGTGCTTCTGCTACTGTTCTCCTAACAAAAAAGATTTTCATGCCTTTTTTGATTACCTTACTACTTCTTGCGAGACTGTTATATCTTCTCATCAAAATATTGAGGTTCTCTATTTAGGAGATTTCCATGTACACAACACTGAATGGTTGGGGTCTTCTTCTGGGGTTATGTGAGGAGGAAGCCGAATCATTCAGTATTCTCAACGATTTGGAGCAACTAGTTAAAGAACCTACACATATTCCGGATCGCCCCAACCAATTCTTGAACACACTTGACCTATGTTTCACCACTAGTCCTTCTCTCTATAAATTCACTACCTTCGCTCCTATCAGTAAATCTGACCAAACCCTATATCTCTTAATTTTAAAACTTTCTCTCCAATAGCTGCATCGTGTCTTATGCGTTTTTTCTCCTCTTTGATTGGCCCGTTTGTGGGGCATTGCATTGCTTCTACCCTAACAATTATTGGAGTGACTGATTTGATTCTGAAGACGCTTCACCCTCTGCCGATAAAGTGGGAGCTGTAATCGTTGATGGGATGAATAAGTTCATTTTTTCTCCGACTAAATATTTTTCTTCACAAAATCCATGGTTCGATCGTACTTATTCTCTGGCAATTCAGGCTAGAGACAGTGCGTATCGGGTGTCGAAAAATTCTCGTTCTTCTATCACTCTGGCTAATTATTATTCAGCTAGAGATCGTTGCAGGGATACTCTTCGACGAACAAAGCGAACTTTCATTAAACGAAAGTGCTCTAACCTCCTTGGTTCTCCTACTGACAAATCTTTCTGGCCTCTTGCCAAAAACATCTCTAACAACTCTGTATATCATCCTTTCTTCCTCTTATTCCTCTGATCGTTCTGTTGCTAATACTCCAACTGAAAATGCCAATCTCCTTTGCCTCCTATTTTCCTCTACCTCAACCCTGAACGATTTGAGAATTCCTCTTCACCCTCCTTCTACTCTCGGGTGTCCTATGTCTTTACCTGAAATCTATGAAGGAAGGAGGGTGACCCGAATGGCAATCCTCCCCGAGGTTTGGGGGAGTGTGCTTCCGTGATGGTCCAGCCCCTCGTTCAACTATATTCTCTATGCCTCAATACTAGCACTCTTCCTCAGTGTTGAAAGCGCGCATATGTCCAAGCTATTCAGAAAAACTTTCGTCCTATATCTCTAACTTGCATTCTATCTAAGATCTTTGAAACCCTTCTCAACTCGCACTTTTTAGACTATCTGGAATCTCATTCCCTTTCTTCCGATGGCCAGTACGGCTTTCGGCCCTCTAGGTCTACTGGCGATATATTTTCTGCTTAATAGCTATATCGTTTTACGGTATTAGGAACTACGGGGAGACTTGTGTGGTGGTTCTTGACATATACAAAGCATTTGATCGGGTATGGGACGCGTCACTACTTTCCAAGCTCCCCTCTTTTTGGTTTCCTGCTTCGCTTTGCTTACTTATGTCTAGGTTTCTTTCAAATAGCTCAATATCGGCTGTTGTTGATGGGGTGACTTCTTCTTTTTCTGTCAATAGTGGTGTTCCTCATGGTTCTGTCTTATCTCCTACTTTATTCCTGCTTTGTTCTTGCACATCTAACTCTATCCATTCATATGCCAATGACTCAACCCTTCATTCTTCAATTCATTTCAATTCTGTCCCTCTTTTACTTCTAGATTTGCCTCTCGTCATAATCCTTCCGATTCTATTCTCGCTGATTTCAGGGTTGGGCTGTCTCAACCTTGTGAAATTAAATTCTTGAAAAATTCAACTTCTACAAATCTCCCTCTCTAAAACACCTTCTAACTTTCCTATATCTTTCGACTGTTCTTTCGCCATTCCTGTTGACATTATAAACATCCTTGGCCTTAACATAAACAAAAAATGTCTTGGAAAGGTCATATCACAACGGTTTCAAGTGCGGCCTCTAAGAAACTGTTAGTTCTGTCTAGACTGCGAGATTTTTTTCCTCTTTTCAGTTACTCCAGCTATACAAGGGTCTCATAAGTCCTTGTATGGAGTACAGCTCTCAAATCTGAGAGGGGGTTCTGGTTTCACCCGGCTTTTGGATAGGGTCGAGTCAAAGGCTAAAGAGCTTATTAAATCTCCTTTACTTTCTAGTTCACTTGACTCTCTATTTTTGAGGCGCGATGTTGATGCTTTATCTCTATTTTATAGGTACCATAGCGACGAGTGCTAGATGAACTTTCCACTCGCGTACCACCACCTTTACGACGCTCTCGTAGCACAAAGGGTGCTGTGTTGGCACATGAGTTTTGTGTTGATATTAGTAAATCCAGACTAGTTCGCTGCGGTGCTTCCTTCTTTCCCACCACCTCTGTTCTGTGGAATTCTCTTCCATCTTCTGAGTTTCCTACTCAATTTAAACTCCCTCACTTTAAAGCCTGAGTCTGTGCTCATCTGCGTAATTTGCGTTAAATGAATTCTTGAGGTGTTCAACACCCCCTCCTTGAAGAGGGCTCTGCCCGTGAGCAACGGTGACAACTGTAATATATATATATATATATATATATATATATATATATATATATATATATATATATATACACAGATATATATATATATACTCTAATAATAATAATATATATATATATATATATATATATAACAACATATAACATATGTGCCCTTTCAACTGCTCTTATGCTATATATATATATATATGTATATATATATAACACCGCTCACGGGCAGGGCCTATTCAGGGTGGGGGTGTTAAACGCATCATAAGTGTCCCAACCTAACTTAGGTTTCGCAGATGAGCACAGACGCAGGCTTTAAATTGAGTTAGATTTAATTCAGTAGGAAACATAGAGAAGATGGAAGATAATTCCACAGAGTGAGAAGAAGGGCACCCTGAGTTACTAATATATCAACACAAACTTGTTCTGCGAAGGTGTCAAAAGTGTCTTTTACTCGCGTGGTAAATTCAAGCTAACAGAGGCACGCTTGTCACTGCAGTACCTATGAAAAAAGGTAAAAACTCAACGTAACAACAAAAACTAAGAGAGTCAAGAAATGGTGAAAAATATAGAATTTAGTTATAAAGCCTTACGGCCTTTGAGTCAACCACAAAGGCCTGGTGGCTCGTATCCAGATATAAGAACAGTATTCCACGCAAGGACGGTTGAGACCCTTGTATATTGGGTTGGCAACTGCAGAAGGAGGAAAAAAATCTTGCAGTCCTAAACAGAACTCCCAGTTTCTTTTGAGGCCCACTAACTATCGCTAAGAGATTTTTTGAATGAGGGTTGTTTTGTTAAGGAGGATCTTCCCACCCTTTGAAGAAGAAGAAGTTAGAGGCTCGAAAAAGATGCAAACATCCCCAAAGGCTAGAGAGGAGATTTGTTAATGAGTTTAAGTAATTGCATAGAGTTTAAAACCACCAGGTAGGTATATCACTTCAGCGAGAATAGAATCAAAAACATTAAGACTAGAGGAATATTACATCAGAAAGAAAGGAACACGTTTGAAATGGCGGGATTGAGAAAAAATGGTATGATCGGGGGTCATCGATATATGAAGATGGATAGGATAGATGTCTGAAACTAAAGGATAAGAAGATCATTATTGAGAGATTCAGGAATAAAGGTTCGGGACGGAGCCTGGCTGCTGAGGGAACACTACTATTGACAAGAAAAAATCGCCACATCAACAACTTCCCAACCGACTGTCAGCATTGAAAAGAAGATATCAGGCACAAAGCCTTTCAAAAAGAAGGAGGAAACCAGGCTCAAGCTTTAGGAAAGTGACGCTTGCCATACCAGGTGAAATAGCTTGGTTGATACAGGCGCACCAGCAATACACTCCCAGCCATTCTGGGGCAGAAACCACAAGTCGGTTAGATAGGAAAGTATATCACTAGTAGACCTCAAGATCCGATTGTCGTACTGGTGATTGGAAAGAAGGGAATGAGATTCCAAATAATCTAGGGAATGTGAGTTGAAAAGGGTTTCAAAAATCTTAGATAAAATACAAGTGAGAGATATAGGGCAAGAGTTAGAATGATCAGTGTGGTTGCCTTTCTTTGAGATAGGTTAGACATATGTTCGCTTCCAACACTAAGGGAGAGTGCTAATATCGAGGCATAAAAAATATAGCTTAACGAGGGACGGCGCCAGCACGGAAGCACACTCCCTCAAAATTATGGGTGGAATTCCATCCGGCCACCCGCCTTTCTAACGTTCATAGATTTCAGGAGCCCATGCACCAGATCAAATATAATCATAGGCATACGCATGGGACACCTGAGAAGAGAAGGAGGAAAAAAAGGAATGCCAGAGTCGTCCAGTGATGAGTTAGAAGAAATCAGAAGGCCAAAGAGATTGATCTTTTCAGTTGGAGTAATAGCTACGAAACTATCAGAGAGAAAAAGAGAGAAAGGAAGATTTACAGAAGTTGAAGTTGACAAGAGGTCAGAAAGATTTGTCAATAGGAGAACCAAAGAGGTCAACGCTCTTTCGCTCAGTGAAAGTACGCTTTGCTTTTCGAAGAGTATGACTGCAACGATTTCGAGCAGAATGAAAATTAATGAGAGTTATAGGAGAAAGAGAATTTTTCCACTCACGATACGCACTGCTTCTAGCCTAAATGGCCAAATAACAAGCACGATCGAACCATAGATTTAGAGGAGAAAAAAATTAGTCAGAGAAGGAATGAACCTTCTCTTCCCATCAACGATTACATCTTCCACCTTATCAGCAGAAGCCAAAGCGTCTTCAGGGCAAGATCCAATGTTAGGATCATTCTGACCCCAAATTTCCCTCCCCTTAAAAATGGACATAAAATTCGGAATTTTCAGCGGATTTTGACTATATAAACACAAAACTGTAGCTTTTTTGCTCTCTAAAACGTTGTTTTTCGGTGTTTTTCTTTGTCTGTAGTCTTTCTTTCAGAATTTTCAATTTTTCAAAACCCATGATTTTAACATTCTTCGTATCAACTACCAGAATTGTTTTCGAAATGATTTCAAACTGGAAATATGCATAAATTTTAAATGAATGAGTCACAGAAGATTTTTCTCTTCATCAGCGGGATTCGAACACTGGAACTCCGCGTTGCTGAGTTAGTAACCGGCGCTTTTATCCACTAAGCCATCACGTTCCCAAAAAACGCACCAAGCGTAGTTTTAAAGCACCCGGTTTTCTCATCCCATAATTGCTAAGAACTCAAAGGCCTGGCCCCCATTTTAAATGAATGAGTCACAGAAGATTTTACTCTTCATCAGCGGGATTCGAACACTGGAACTCTGCGTTGCTGAGTTAACAGTAACCGGGCGCTTTATCCACTAAGCCATCCACGTCCCCAAAAACGAACTACTACAATATGAGAGAAGTACATTTTCGATTTTTTGAGTTTTGTGCTCAGCATTGTAAAATTTTTAGACCCACTTTTTTTTGGATTTTGAAATGAAATATTGGGATATTTTTTATTCTTATCCGATCAATATCAAATTTTCAGGGTTTGTAAAGTCTGGCAAGATGCAATTTTTTTACTTAGATAATTTTTTTGTATACTCAAAATAAAAATTTTATTTTTGAAAGTTTGTTCCTAGAACAAATTCAAAACTAATGCATATACAAATAAATAATCTAAGTAAAAAATTTGCATCTTCCCCGACTACATATGCCCTGAAAATTTCATCCACTTCGCCAGAACATAAAAAAAATTATCTTAATTTTTCATTTCAAATTCCCCAAAAAGGTGGGTTTGAAAATTTTACAACGCTGAGCACAAAACTTAAAAAATAGAAAATGTACTTCTCTCATATTGTAGGTAATGAACCTATCTATACATATTTCAAGTTTAAAGTCATTTCGAAAAAAAATCTGGTAGTTGATACGAAGAATGTCAAAAACATTGGTTTTGAAAAGTTAAAAATTCTGAAAGAATGACTACAGACACAAAAAAAAACAACGGAAAACAACGTTTCAGAGGGCAAAAAAAGCTACAGTTTTTTGTTTATTTAGTCACAATTGGTTAAAAGTTCCGAATTTTATTTTAATTTTTAGGTGGTGGGGAAATTTGGACTCATCCCGAGCAAAATATTGGATCTTCCACTTCAGAGTCAAAGCATTCAATTCAGATACGACGCAAAGTCTCCCAATCGGTCTGATTAAAGTGCCAGAAAATTCGCATATGGAAGGATGGAAATGTTGCAGAGAAAGTGTTAAAATTGAGAGATATAACATTCTGGTCAGATTTACCAATAACAGTGTAGCTGATGTATTTATAGAGAGAAGGAATAGTGATGAAACATAAGTCAGGTGTGCTCAATAATTAAATGGGAAGATCCGGACTGATTATATATATATATATATATATATATATATATATATATATATATATATATATATATATATATATATATATATATATATAACATATACTGTATGTGATATAGAACTGCTATATCTATATTTCTATGTTTGTGTGAGAATTTCTATTTAGTTAATATTTAATTAAATAAAGTTTTTTTTTAGGTTTTAATAAGAAACAACCGCCATATTAGTTTGTATTTGATTGATAATTGGTTTGTGCTCGATCGTGCAAACTAATTTTTTCATTACTATTTATTGTTGTTTGTTAATCTATTTACTTATTATCATTTATCAAAGATTGTCTCGCTCTTATTAGTTTTAAATGTTGCAAGCTATTATGAATTATTGTGATCGAGAATTTGTGCGTGTTTGTTTGTGTGAGTGGCTGATCGAATGACTGGTCAAAGTAGAAGCATGAGTGGGAGTGGGAGTGGGAGTGGGAGTGGGAGTGGGAGTGGGAGTGGGAGTGGGAGTGGGAGTGGGAGTGGGAGTGGGAGTGGGAGTGGGGGAGTAGGAGTGGGAATGGGAGTGGGAGTGGGAGCAGGAGCAGGCGAGGGTTCTCTGTTGACTTTTCCAACGTGCGTGGCTTGTGTGCTAATCATGAATCTGTGGGATATTACCTCTCTAGAGTATATCATGCAAGAGCGACACCTAATTACGTCACGATATTCATGACGTATGTAGGTTCCTTGGCGTATTTTTTAGGTGTATGTGGGTGCCGCAGTCATGCAGGCATGTACGTACGTGCCGAAGGCAAGTGCATTCGCCTGCAGTCACATGGTCGAAGACCATGTGCGTCCATTACCCATCTCACACTCTTTCATGAGTGCTTTTTGCCGAACTCTGTGACTGTTGCTCTTTGTGTGCACTGAACCCTGTGACTGCATCCTCTGTGCTCACCACCAACCACTCAACGTGACTTTGCTCCTCACGGTGGTCTTTACCCCCTCCCCCTTTCGCATGCATTCTCGTTTGGTCAAGAGATCTTTACCCCTACCCTCTCACTTGCCTTCTTGCTTGCTCTGGAGGTCTTTACCCCCACCCCCTTTCTCAGCTCTCGGCCGGCTTTAGGAACAGAGATGTGACTCAAGACGTTACACGTCGCTTAATTTGCGCCATGTTTTAAAACGAGATCCGCTTAGCTGGAATCGAACTCGCGGCTAGGCGTGAGCGTCGTAACAAATCCAACGACCGTAATTCATTCGGATGAGCGACGCCCGATGGGCTTTACAGAAATTTAGATTACATAGCAATATAAATGGAAATTTATTATGATTTTTATTATTATTATTAACGCGTGAACCAAATATACGTTGGTGCGTTTTGACTTGAATAATATATATTAACCTTATAGCAGCAGCCTAATATATATATATATATATATATATATATATATTGCTGCTAACTGCTCTTTATGTAACCAACCTTGCAGCAGCAACCAGCCATATAGCCAACAACATATAATACATACTCTTTATATATATATATATATATATATATATATATATATACATATATATTATTTTAAGATAAAAAGAAACATATGGTAACCAAAATGTTGTTCGATTTTTTTAATTATTTCATTTACTTGTTTTCCAGACTCCGTTAAACAGATTCTGTTTGTATTTTTAAAATAAAAAACCTGAAAGAGGACTCGAATCAAATATGTTTTTGACGAGGCATGGTCAAAATAAGGTACAGCTAAAATGGCTTTAGAGATTTGGCCTCGAACAATGATTAAATACAATCTACAAGTCATGTTTAAATTTTTAAACTTAATGTTAATCTATCGTAATGTTGTTATTATTATTATTATTATTATTATTATTATTATTATTATTATTATTATTATTATTATTATTATTATTATTATTATTATTATTATTATTATTATTATTATTATTATTATATTTTATTTTAAAATAGTTGGAGAGCAATCACCGACTGGTACATAGGAAACGAGTGGAGTTTTTAAAGTTACAACTTTACAACCATTATTATTATTATTATTATTATTATTATTATTATTATTATTATTTATTTTTTTTTTAAATAGTTGAAGAGCAATTACCAACTGATACATCGCAAACGAATGGAGTTTTTAAAGTTAAAATTTTATTTTCATTTTTATTATTATTATTATTATTATTATTATTATTATTATTATTATTATTATTATTATTATTATTATTATTATTATTATTATTATTATTATTATTATTATTACTTTATTATTACAAGTTAACAATTTATTATTTATTTTCAAGGTTTATTTAAATAAAAAAACAAAAGTGGCTTCGAAACACAAAATGAGATTCTGCCTTGTATGGGACTCGCTTCCCCGACGCAATGGTATCATATTTTGAGTCATAAAAGATGGAATGTGGAGGTTCAACCCTTATATGATAGCGAAAATTACGCGCTCATGCGGGTTGGACAAATATATATATATATATATATATATAATATAATATAATATAGCAAGAATAATAAAACGAGACAGCAAATATATACATATCATGTATATATATATATCATCTTTCTTTGCTCAATAACCAACTAATAGCGTAGTAACCAGCAACCAACATAACAACGCTATCGCTCCCAACCAGCAACAGCAGCCATATATAGCCAGCTGTACTATACTGCTGCTCTTTCTTATATATATATATATATAACTCAGAGAGAGATAAGACCTAACACGAAATAGGTGAAAGAGAGACCTAGGAATAAAGAGCTAAGGCAAATTTCATACACTCATGCAATCATACGTGTGAGAAAGAAACACTACAACAAACATACAAGACACAGCTTGAAAAACAAATTATTATTATTTTTTATTATTATTATTATTAATTTTATTATTATTAAGAGAAGTAACAAGAAAACATACGCATAAATGAAAAGAAACACTACACCAATCACGCAAGCTACGAAAAGATCAAAGCAGCTTGTAAAGCAAACTTGAAAGAACATTTCGGTCATGAGTGCTTTTGCCTAAATCTGTACCTGATACTCTTGGGATG
Source organism: Trachelipus rathkii (assembly GCA_015478945.1). Classification (NCBI taxonomy): domain Eukaryota; kingdom Metazoa; phylum Arthropoda; class Malacostraca; order Isopoda; family Trachelipodidae; genus Trachelipus; species Trachelipus rathkii. The sequence continues at coordinate 29,318 of JABUQX010061609.1, forward strand.
CACCGGACCCTTCTCATCCCCTTACCATCACCGCGCGCGTGCGCACGCGCGCGCGCGAGAGAGAGAGAGAGAGAGAGAGAGAGAGAGAGAGAGAGAGAGAGAGAGAGAGAGAGAGAGAGAGAGAGAGAGAGAGAGAGAGAGAGAGAGAGATTTTCTCGCATGCATAAGTAAGATCCCTGTCCTCTTCTAGTTATATAGAAAATTTTAAAGAGAGAGAGAGAGAGAGAGAGAGAGAGAGAGAGAGAGAGAGAGAGAGAGAGAGAGAGAGAGAGAGAGAGAGAGAGAACCGTACTTTTCAAAGCGATACTAGTAGTTTCAAGAAATTTATAGGTAACATTTTAAATGAAAATTTCAAATTTTATAGAGAGAGAGAGAGAGAGAGAGAGAGAGAGAGAGAGAGAGAGAGAGAGAGAGAGAGAGAGAGAGAGAGAAGAAAATAGATTGACCATTTAAATTCGGCAGTTCCAGGAGCAGACGTACATCACTTATTACAAAACATTGTCTCGCTACTATACATTAACACTGATAACAATGCACTATCATACCATTTACGACCCTAGCACGCTCAAGACCTACTTCCTTTACCTCCACTAACGATTTAACTACAACAGCTACCTTACTTGCGTTCACAACCTTCCTACTATATTTGGCTTTTCTGTGAATTCATATCATTCTGTATTTTATACATCATTCACCTGAAAAATCATTCTAGAATCATGGAGGTCTAAGAGCAAAGAATAGAATAAAGAGTATGGGTGAGAAAATAAAACGGGGGAGAGTGGAGGGAGAGAGGAAGAAAATAATAAAAAGAAGAGGAAAGAGACTAAACTGCGGCGCATAGATAAAAAATACTCCTTATAGCAACAATTTTAAGAGAAAGAAAATAATAAAAAGAAAGAGTAAACTGCTGCTGCTGTTCTTGATATGGCTCGAACCCTGTGCCGCACCCCCCTTCTCACCACCATTACCCAATTGGGATTGGTTTCAGACTTTACACAGATTCCTGATGTATCTTTATCAATCCACAGGCTCTCGCAATGGTAAATCAACACGCCAATGGTCGTAGACCATGTGCGCACATTATCTATTTATTGCTATTTTAATGGTGTCACGTTCTTTCGAGGCTGCACGTAGGTGACGTAGACACCTACGTACACCTACGTACACACGGTCATAGACCATGTGCGTTCATTTATTATTATTTTTATTATTATTTCATTATTACAAATTATTATTTTTATTATTTTTATTACACACTTAAAACTTATTATTTTATTATTATTTTTAGGATTATTATTATTATATTTTATTCACACTAAACAAGATTTAGCGGCAGGCGACAATCCACGTGCATCATTAAAATGACGAATTGCTGATGTTTCTGATGAGATGTTGGATGACGTTAAGAACCGAATAAGGCATAACATGACAGATCAAGGTAGGATGCAAGTTATAGAACGTAGGAACGTTACATACAGGGAAAAATCTAAGGCTAAAAGACCTCTGAAAAAAAGCCTAAGGCTAAAAGACCTCTCAAGAAAAAGCCTAAGGCTAAAATGACTTCTGACAAAAAAAAAATAATAAAAAGAAGATTAAACTGCCGCTGCTGTTCTTGATATGGCTCGAACTCTGTGCCGCACCCCTCCCTGCTCACCATCATTACACCATTGTGATTGTTATTAGACTTTACACTGATTCCTGATGCATCTTTATCAGTCCACAGGTCCTCGCAATGGTAACTCAACACGATAATGTCGTAGACCATGTGCGCACATTACCTATTTATTGCTATTTTAATGGTGTCACGTTCTTTCGAGGCTGCACGTAGGTGACGTAGACACCTACGTACACCTATGTTCACACGGTCGTAGACCATGTACGTTTATTTATTATTATTTTTATTATTATTTCATTAATAAATTATTATTTTTTTATTTTTATTGCACACTTAAAACTTGTTATTATTTTATTATTATTTTTAGTATTATTATTATTATTTATTTATTATTATTATTATTTTTTAATTTTTTAATTTTTGTTCTTTTTATTTCGAAATTAAAACTCTCTTCATATTCGCAGCACAAAACCAAATCATCAGCGATTATTATTATTATTATTATTATTATTATTATTATTATTATTATTATTATTATTATTATTATTATTATTATTATTATTATTATTATTATTATTATTTTATTATTATTATTATTAGTTTTATTATTTCATTATTATTTTTATTTTACACTTAAAACTTATTATTTTATAATTAATTTTACTAATATTATTATTATTATTATTATTATTATTATATTATTATTATTATTATTATTATTATTATTATTATTATTATTATTATTATTATTATTATTATTATTATTATTATTATTATTATTATTATTATTATCATTATTATTATTATTATATTATTATTATTATTATTATTATTATTATTATTATTATTATTATTATTATTATTTATTATTATTATTATTATTATTAATGTGTGTGTGTATTTTTGCATTGTGAATATTATTATGTATTATTTTTATTATTATTATTATTACAATTTTCCTTTGTTTTTTTCGAATTTAAAACTCGCAACAGTTTGTGTTTAAAGAATGAAAACGATTTATTAAAACTTTTTTATAATTTTATTAGAAATACGTTTTTAAGGGCCTAACTGCTTAAGGCACTAAGGTCGATAACCCCTATTAGGTGCTGCCAGCTCCAATGTTTCGTGCTCGAACCTTACCAGTTTTCGGCTTTACGTCCTTAGGGTAAGTAAAAACATGTCATATAT
>JABUQX010061610.1:0-14605 GCA_015478945.1 Trachelipus rathkii
AACCCCAGGGGGAGTCCAGGACACCGATTCCTCCCATTCGTACTTTTACTTGCATGGTTGTAATAATATCATTCCCAGGCTTGGTCTTCTGCCGGGTGATTTACAATTACACAATTTGAATTGCGAGATATATGGTCCATAGGTTAATCCATCTCTTTTTATCGCCATTCATTTATGAGAGCATTTACTGCTATATTCTGCTCCTATTTCCATCTCCCAGATGTTCCCCGCGCATTACTCAATCTATCCCACAGTCCATCTTCACATGTGTCATTACTTCTTACACTTACCTATATATACTTTCTCTAATAACTTATCATTTCTTATTTGAATACTGTCTACTATATATATATAATTTAAGCAACTTAATTAAACTAAGTAATGTATACTGTTAAAATTATTCACTTTTATTTTTAACCTCTATTTATACCGATGTTTTCTATTTCCCTACATGGGGGTATATAATACCGATCATTTCATAACTAATCCATACTTTTTCACATTTATCATTCGCGTAATCTATCTTACTGCTCATTCCTCCCTTTTACTTATTAATACATCCCTCTCGAAGATCCTAATTGCAGGTATTTACCGCCTTATACACCTCTACCTCTCTCACCATCATTCTCATAACACTCCCTCTCTAACTCATTTCCGTCCGGTATCTGATTAATGAGAATTTCCAAAACTTTCATGGATAACGCTGCTGTTAAATTAGTACATAGCTTACACAGTAAATACCTTTCAACGACACTATGCTTCACCTTCAGTATTTCCTAACTTCAAACCTTCGGTAGACCGCAAATACAATCTTTCCCAATGCCACACTCCATTCTTCGAATCGAGCCAATCCTACGTCCATCTCTACCGAGCATCACAATACATGTACCTCATAGAATTCTCGAATACATCGAGATACACACACTAAATTACCCTTTAAGTTTTTCATAACTTTTATATTTACTTTCATTTAATAAATAATTAAAAAAAAAATGTTCTACATGTCTCGGACTTAAAAACGAATATTACTCACCTCAGCTCATTACATAATGGTAATCATTCGTCATATCAATATAAGTCTAATCATATAATATTATTACCACTCAGATATGATTTTTCTAGGGGTATCAACATAATAAGATAATTAGTAGGAGACTGTGTTATCACCTTAGATTATTATTCATTATCTGTTTTTATATGAGTTTAAAATAATTTTTATTTGAATAGGTTTTATCCCTAGAGCTAGAGAGTTTGTTTGAATGTTTGACACCTCACTATAGCAACATTTAAAGAAGGATTAGGATATAAGAGTAAATATATATTATGGATTGTATTGTTGGCATTATAACATAAAAGCATAAGAGATAAGTTACTGACAACGTAAGCAAAGTGGGTTTTCGGAGTGTTGAGGTATATGAGTATAATATAAGATATAAAGTATACTGAGCCTTGTCTGTGTGGATTTGTGGGCACCACTCGAGAATTGTATATCCGTAAGTGTAAGGACAGAGCTATGTATATTGTGGTTTAGCAATCGCAGTAGCTCTTTACGACAGAAGGCACTTTATCTACTCCTTCTTAGTATGCGTAGTAGCATATAGGAAACAGTTATGGTTCTAATATTAACTAGTTTTATTTCATTTTACATGTTTTAATTAATTGAGATTATTATGGCAAACATTTAACATATTATATATATATATTATAGATACCTTATTATGTATTAGTAGAAATTGACCAGTGAATATACTCTTATAGAGGTAGTTAGGCTATATATAGTTATGTGTTTATGTCGCAAGATAGCATGTTTTAATAATATTCTATTAATAAAATATTTATAGTTGACTGGGACAGTCTCGATAGGTCCTATGTTGCCTATCTATACTAGGTTACTTATGATTCCTTTATCTCACTATCTGAAGGTAATAGTTATAACTATAGATAAACTTTAGAGGATATAAATATTAATTTCTAGATTGGATCAATACTGAATCTGAAAGGAACACCAACATCGTGCGATTCTCCAGGTTGCAAAAGTCACTTTTTTAGATAACATTGACTGGTATACGTTTAGAGATGTTCATCACTGTTTCACAATACTCAATGTGAAGTTAACATAAATATATAACTCATTATATATAAATATATATAAAACTTTAATAGGCATAACATATATTCAGAATGCAACATATAATATGACTATATTTTATTATATAGATGCACAAGGCACTGTCTATACTAATTATTTAAAAAGAAAAATATAAGAAAAAGATTTTCCCATGACACCTTTATACAAAAGCTCTCACGAATGTGATCTATAGACAAAAAGGTAGGTATATATGGAAATATTTATCGATGGATTTGTATAAATAGTAACCTTAAATGTAAATTTTTTTATATAAGCATTTATAACGCAAGGTTAAATAAAAAATTCTATACATAAGCTCAAGATTATTTAATACGAGCTCTTTAGAAATAGAATTTCAAGATTATTTTTTATGATCATTTAACTAGTGAAAAGTTAAATTTTTCTATAAAAGTTTAATTTTATATTTTATGTCTTCTTATACTTTAATTTACCTCATAACACACTTCACTTTATACCATTATAGTATTTACATATTTAGCTCAATTCTCACATAATTAGTGACATGCAAACTGCTTCTTAATCATATGGATAAATTGATGAATTGATTATTGTTTTTAAGAAGGAGGTTTTCAAAGCTCAAACAACGAACATTTTTTACAAACATTTTGAGTTAGCATACAGCACTTCTGCTTTCTGATAATAGAAAGAACCTTAATTAATCTAGACGACCTCCCTAATGTATAAACGAAAGATAGAAGAAAAATGTAATAATATTATAAGACTGCTTACCAACATCTTATAGATTTATAATTCTGGGTCCATATGGCTCACAAGAAACTAGTAAAAAACTTAGTCCTACAGAGTAAAAGATACAAACTTAACTAATAAATTTTATCAAACCATGAAACATTAGATACTTTTAGCCTAAATTTATTGGACTCCACATAAATTTAGATATGTGCAGTCATATTAAGATTGTTAAGGATTTTTATAGTAACATTTACTCACACTCTAAATATGTATGATAATCCAAATGACAATATCTATCACTACTCTGAGGTAAAAGCTCAAGCAACTTTTTCAATTCTCTAGGCATGAGAGTTAAGAAAGAATTATATTGCTATTAACTCTTCACTAGTAACTAAATACCAGTACGATGATTTAACGTGTATCATTAGATTCAGTATAAAATTCTGATAAAAATAATGAAATTTTTAACTCCAACTCAAAGTAGAAAAGGTGAACCCTATATTTTGAACAAGGAACGTATGAAATAGGATTGTGTGAGGTGATATTAGATGCAAACATAGAGGATGAAATAAGCACCCGATTAGCATTTTTAATGTTAAGAAATGTAGAATGGGTTAAAAGCATGTTAAAAATAGAAAATACTAAAGGATTAAAATTGTTCAAGCATAAGAATAAAGAATATTTCACTGAAATGTTTTATATAAAGCGAGGTCTCTATAATTCTCTCACTGACGTGTTTATATACTTAAACAGAAAATTTGGATCAAGTAGGCTGTGTAAAGATTTAATTTTTTCAATTAATAAATCTGAAAATGATGACAGCATGATAATCACCTTAACATCTACTATCGGTATGAACTTACAAGTTAAAAATATGTTTATACTCTAGATATCTGAATGGTTCCGTAAGTACATACTGGACGATGCGGTATCAAAAGGATCGGGAATCTCTACAACTCAAAATGAATTAATACGTTGTATTCCTACAATGAAAAGTGAATACGCTAAATCGATACATATTGTATGTAAACCTCCGGAGATGTTATAAGATCCAGGTATGGCTTATATTTATTCAGATATAGCTGAACATCAATATGTAGGGAATATTAAAGCCCCTTTATTAAGAGTGATGTATTTTCCTAAAGATAATATCCATAACTTTCCCTAATGTGCACTACTTAATTTTGAATCGATCGCAATTTGGGTCTGTACGAGTGCATATAAAGGATGTTGAAGGGAATGCTTATCCAGTCACTTCAGGAACATTGCTGTGTAAAGTTTATATTAGAAAGAAGCATCTGCAGTAACAAACATGATAAATTATTTTTTAAGAAAAGTTGAAATTTTCATATGTAAAGTTAGAAGGCATTCAAGAAATATAGCAAAGTTTAGGTTCGTATATAAGTAATGTAATAACATATATTTATTCATTCACTATCCTACTCTCACAGTGTAAAGATAGTGTAAGAAAGAAGTTCCGTTAAAAATGGACGGTAAAAGAGTTTCAAGAGTCTCAAAATTACAATGGGGTTACTATGGACTGGGTAGATTGTTCGCTAAATTAATAAGAAGCCCTGTGCTTTTGCTTAGAAAGGGAGGATAATATATTATTAAAAAAGCGGCTATAGCAGAATTAAATACTATACATGGTATCACCTTTGGAGTTAGTCTACGTGACTCCCTAAAAAGACGTATAACTGATGTCTCTGATGAAATGTTGGATGATGTTAAACGGAAATAATACGTAAGATGATTAACGGTCAAGATAAATGTCGTAGGAAAATGTTTGTAAAGAAAAAGCTTAAGGCTAAAAGACCTCTAAATATAAATCGTATTGATGTCTTTGCTACTTAACGGAATTTTTTTACATAAATAGTAATTTCAGTCATCTGTAAGGTATATAAGGAACGAATAATCAAGACTCTAATCATTATACTTTCAGTGACCGTACTTGCAAGATGCAGTTCCTTCATCCAAATTGACTATCTTTTTCATGAATCCTAATCAGATTAGTGCAATTAAGACCAATTTCATCAGTATTAATCCTGTTCATTCAATTATCAACACCGATGTACCTTTAGAATTCAGCATCCCTTCTTTCATCCGATGACCACATAGTGTAAACAGAATCAAATTTCCTGTATACCTGTTTTAACCAGTTTGAAGTGCATCTTAATGGAACATCACTAGGAGCTTTAGCTGCAAATTATCTATATAGATGTCATATGGAACATTTGTTAAATTATTTAGATGACGCTAAACAGTCCCATCTTCAATTATCTGGTTTTTATAGTTTCAAAGATGTTAACAATCACATTGAAAAAGCTGCTTTATCCACAGGTGACACATAAATTTTACAGACGTTTAAATGGAGAAATCTTTTCTCAAGAAAGACTTATTTTTCCATCAGAAGATACTATAATTTGATTAACTAGATCTAGTTCCCAATTTGCTTTTAAAATTAAAAGCAAACCTGGTGCTACTACCACACATGTATTGAACCTATTTCCAAGTTGTTAGACGCCTATATTTATGTTAGAAAAAGTAATCTTTCGGCAAATATGGTGGTTCTCCACAATTCAAATAAAAATATTAGAAACTCGGTAGTGAGGAATTTTCACATTGTTAAAATGAAAGAGAAGCAATCTTCGTATGAGTTCTGTGAGCTTTAAATTTTTTAAGTTTTGTCAAGTAAATGGTATCCAATGTTTAAAAAAGGCAAATTTATCCCATGCATGTCCAGATTATTAAAAGTTATCTTTTAAGACTCTCACCTTTTGTACTGAGAGGTATCAGTCTACATGAAAACGAGCAACCATATACGATCGTGACTAGAAATGTTGTATAAAGGCTCACAGTTCTTTGGCTCAAAGAGCTTTTGTAAGGGACTCTCCAATTTATTGCCTTCGGGGTTGAGACAATTTCCTGCCCGTAAAAATTGGGACAGTAAAATTCGAGTGGTGAATTAGAACAAATAAGCACCCCAACTGTGAGCTTTTCTGACTTAAAACGTTGTTTTTCGAGTGTATTTCTGTGTCTGTAGTCATTGTTTTGGCATTTTCAATTTTTGAAAATCTATGTTTTGACATTTGTCGAAACTCCTCTGACAATTTTTTTCTGTTTATCCGATCTTCATGAAATTTTCAGGACATTTGTAGCCAGGAAAGATGCACATTTTTTATTTAGATAACTTATTTGTATATACAGTAGTTTTGAATTTGTTTTTGGAACAAATTTAAAAAAAAAATTAGAAATTTAAAAAAAAAAATTATTTTTGAGTATACAGAAAAATTATCTAAGTAAAAAAAAGATGCATTTCATCCGACTATACAAGCCCTGAAATTTTGATGTTGATGGGATATGTGGAAAAAAATATATCGATATTTCTTTTTTCATATGTTTGAGTTTTTGAAAAATGAAATATAAATATATTTCTTTTCTACTTATCCGATCAACATCAAATTTTCAGGGCATTTAAATTCGGGGAAGATGCATCTTTTTACTTAGATAATTTTTATGTATACTCAAAAAAATTTTTTTTAGAATTTCCAAACAAGTATTTTTTTTTGAGAATTTGGTCCAAAAATCAATTAAAAACTACTGTATATACAAAAAAGTTATCTAAATAAAAAATGGGCATCTCCCCTGACTACAAATGTAATGAAAATTCATGCAGATCGGATAAACAGAAAAAACATATCCAAATTTTTCAATTTTGAAAACAAAAAAATGAGTAGGTTTTATTATTATCTATCTCTTATCTGCAGATTGAGGTAAGATGCGTAGCATACTGTTTCAATGAATTGTTTTTAATTTAAACGTCACAATAAAATGTTTAATATTTAATGTCAATTTCAAATTCTTAGTAAGAGGAAATTGTTGGAATTGTAAAACAATTTCTAAAATTGAAATACGAAACATGATCAGACACGAAGAGCCCTCGAAAACTGATAGTTTATAAGAGTTGGAAAAAGTACAACTTTGGTGAAATTATTTAATAAAATGGGCCTAAAGATTAACGGAATTTTTTGTCCATTTTTAAGGGCAACATAAAAAAGACCGGAAACAATAAATTGGATGAGAACAAAAGATTGTAATTGTGCTAAATTGGAGGGAAAGCAAAAAGTCTGATAAGGTATGAAGATCTAGAATTATAGGGAAAGCGCGTGACATGTAAAATCCCTTTAATTGCCATATATATACGTGAAATGATTTTTATCCATTACTTTAAGTCATATTCAGTAAATTGAATATATAAAATTTGAAAGTTAAGGTGGGAAAAGAGTTTGCAGTATATGAGTCAAGGGTGTTGGTATAATTTGGTAACATCCGAGCTTCACCGGAAGATGATAAAGGTGCGCAGATAGGATCTGGAATTATTGAAAGATGAATGGAGAAGAAATAGAATAAACTTGATGTTTAAGAAGGCGAAAAATAGATTTAAAGGGTGTGGTGAACTGAAAGACATTGGTTTATCTAAAGACATTTATGTGTTCTTACAGGATGAGGCCACTGGATTTTGGTCTATAGTGGAAAGAAAAAAGGATTTGCTATATCACTGACTTGGATTCTGCTGACATGTTATAATATCATATTGAATTATATTATTGTACTAGTCATTTTCAAATATTAATAAGCTAATTTATTTTAACTTTAAATGGTTAGCCTAGCTGTTTAACCTCAGAGAAACTCAATTTATGTGGAGTATATGTAATTTATTTTTCAATTATGAATATTTTTTAATGGCAATTTATGTTTGTAATGAGTTTTAAAGTATTTGATGTGAAAAATTATTGTTAGTGCTTATGTAGTTTCTTCATTATGTTATTAAATGCAGCTCTTTAAATCTTTAAATATAAGGAACGCATTAAGAAACAATTACTCAACCAAAAAAAATACTACCAATAACATGAAAGAAATATTATATACCCTATATCTATATGATATATAATATTATTATATATATATATATAGCTATATAGTATATATAGATATATAATTATTGAGATATCTTTGACGTCAATCGATTTTATATGATATATAGGAAACCGGGGGATTATCGACTTGGGTCTTAGTAGAGTATTGTTAGTTTTGTGTGGCTGACGCCTCTCCGAAGTGAAGTGCTTTTGAGTAGCTGGTCGGATGGTGTATTCTATGGGGCTATCCGCTTTTATTTAAAGATGTGTAGGTTTCAGTTTTAAAACTTGGTATAGGCAATGTTTCCTAATTATACATCAAGGTATTTTCTTCAGAGTACCTAATATACGCGTCGATAATCTTGACAAATGCGTATTGCTATTCGTATTTGATATCGTACTATCTCATAGGAGAGTGCATGGCGCTGTGAAAGAAGGAAATGAGGATACATACATTCTTTATACAAAATGATTCTATCATAACTGAACGGTATATAGAACAAATCTATCGTAAAACAACAAATAAAACTTGATAGGTTCTAAACTGATTTAAAAATGAAATGGTATACAATCATCATCACCCTGTAAAAGAAGCTAGATGCTTTAGTCCTATCAAGAACCTGGGAACTAAGTAGAGGTAGTTATCAAGCTGGAATAAACTATAAGAAAGTGAGATATTAGATAATATGTTAGTTCCCTGTAGATTAATCAGACGAATGTTTGTGTGATTGTAGATAAAGTTAGTTTTATTCGTAGATAATTAATATAGTTGTATTTTTAAGACTTTTAATAATTTTATACAGAAAACTATTTTTAAGGTAAAAATTTTTACAATTCGCAGCATATAAGATGATATAGTATTATATAGTAGTATATAATATTATATAGTGTAGTATATATATATTATTAATTTATAATATAATATATATTATATATATTATATATATATATATCTGAAAGATAGTATCATACCATAGTATATATATATATAAATATATATAGATACTCCTAGTATATATATAGTGATATATATATATATATTATAATATAGTATATATATATAATTATATATATATTAATTATACTATATAATAGTCTATTATGTATCTTCCGATCAGTACCAGGTTTAAAACTGAATTTACAGCGGATGCCGATACTACATTACTATTGCAAATAGAGGGTGATGCCGATTCGATTCTATATTATATGATAGTATATATAGTATTAATATATATATTATATATATTATATATATTATATATATATATATAGATAGTAATGATATATGATAATTATATATACTAGTAATATATATAGTAATATATATATATATATATATATATAATATAAGTATATAGTTAATGATTAAACTGCAATATGAAATGAGAGTTGTTATAAGGTTGCAAAAATTCTTGATAAGCTGTGATACTGACACGACCTAAGATTGTATATCTGAACAAATTGTGATGTGGTAAAATTAAATTGATAGTTTGATTAGTTGCTTTCATACTTGGCAATGAGTTGAGGCGAGTAATTAAAATGACCTAAGATTTGTTTGCATATATGGATATATTTTCTTTCACGTCTCTTTGTTCGAATATGCAATTGAGAACTGTCTGCAAGAGTAAAAAAGGCAGAGTATAAGCCTGGAATTCCTGCTTGTGTAATCCTGCAGCCATTATTACGTGGCGTATCCCCTTACTATAGAAATGAAATTTTATTAGCAGGAATATTGAATTCTTTCGCATAACATTTTGAGAGCAATCACTTTATATTAGAATGCTAGTTGTGAGACACGTGAAGAAACTACTCATAACAAAAGCAGATAAAAAGGAATTGAAGTCTCAGATGTTGTTTGCAAATGAGAAACAAGTTTGCAAGGTCAAACTTGCAAGCTAACAAGGAAGCCTTGCCTAGGATTTCCGAAAGTGTGATTTTTATATTATGTTATCAAATATTGATAGTTGGCACCTGTCAGACTTGCAGCAAAGTTTTTTTTGCAAACTTACAAAAGGTTGCGCATACTTGCACAAGTTTAAAACAAACGTCCGAAATTTAAAAAAAAAAAAATTCGCATCTCTTTTTATTTAACGATGTAATTAATTTATGACATTATTAATTAACACAGCTTAATTAGCATCGATGACGTTATTATTGCTCCGTCCATCATTGCGTGACGTCTGACTAATACACTAATGTCACTCTCACGTAGGTAGTGGGTTGGAACTCGGTGCGCACGTATATGGTGCTAGTTCAGTGGTTTTACCACTGAAGCTAAACCCTACAACGTATAGTAAAGGCATAATTAAGATTAGTTTTACTGATTAATAGAATTATTTGCGTTTATTGTTTTACTAATTTGTTTATTTATAAAACTATTTTTATTAAATATTATATATATATATAATATATATAAGTAGTATATAATATATATATATAGTATAATATATATAATATTAATACTAATGTATATTATAATATATATATTTATATATATATATATAATTATAATTTATAAATTAAAAAAATAAGATTTATGATAATTTGTAAATAAATAAAAGTAATTTATGATTAATGAAAATTAATTTAAAGATATTAATATATATATATATATGATAAATAGTTTGAAATATATAAATAGATATTAAATAAAATAAATTAATTATGTTTATTTTACTTTATATAATTAATATTTAATTTTTGAATGTTTTAATTGTTAAAATATCGTAAAATATATATATTAATATTAAATAATAAAGTATATAATATATATATAATATATAATATATATATATATAATAGTATAATGATAGTAATAATATATATATATAATATAATTATAATATATATAGTTGTGTGTGTGTGTGTGTGTTTGTGTGTATATATGTGCGAATGTAAGTATGTGTTCAAGTCTTGACTGCAGTTTGTTACAAGTATTTTATAGCAAGTTTGCGATAAAAAATATTAAAATACAAAGTATTAAAATTGAAAGTAAAAATTAAGCTTGCTGCAGAGTGTTTTAAGAGTGTTTTTAAAGTTTGCCAGGCAACTTAAAACAAATGTTAATATCGCTAAATAAGTGTACATGCTGTCTGGGTAGTTGCCAGATAACCAATGAGCAATTTAAAAGCTTGTAAAATGGAGGTATTGCAAGATCAACAGTGTGCCCTCCATGCGCTTGTAAAAGACAAGCATTCCGCAGCATTAATCTGATCTTGTATTCTTTTTTTCTCATACATTCATATAATACTTATTTAAATAGTTTCTTTTATATATTTTGAAGGAATTAATGTTTGGAACACACATGATTTTATCAGTCTCATGAAACAATCTCCTCAATATTTGAAATAGGTTGAATAATACATTCCATGCGATCATTTTCCATATTACGTCTGTACAATGCTTTTGATGTTAGAGTCATTTTTATATAGCAATATTTTGGGTTTTAGTTAAGTAAAGTGTCAATCAAATGTATTTTGGTTGCTTAGCGAGATTGCACTTGCAGTTTTCTCTTTTGTAAAGACTTCTGAAGATGATTTACCGTAAGAGTATATTTCTATTTCTGTTATCTTTGAGTTTCCCTTTTCTTCTTCCCTACTTTAAAATTCTTTTGGATGTATAGGTAATTTTTCATATTTTAATTAGCATATTGTTTTGTAAGTCATCCTCTATATGCGTTTCTCTTGATATTTGATTTTTGAAATACTTTTGCAAAATAAGTTTTTGGATGATCATGATTAGCTATGTAGGAATAATTTCATGATAACATTTATGACCAAAACATGTTGGAGTTCGGGTTTCTTGGAAATGATCTTCCAGCTAAAGCTAGCATTCGTGTTCCTGTGAATAAACAATGTTAATTTTAATTGTTATTTATGTTAAAATTTAAAATTTTTGTGTAATATTTTTAGAAATAAATAACTCACTTACAAAAAAATGAATTTCTATTATACAAATATTACGAGCTTCAAATATCTATCGATGAAATTATAATAATAATATATATTATATTAATATGAATTATTTATTACATATTAATATAATTCATTATAGTTTTATATTATTTATAATAATTTTAAAATATTATTATGATTATGTAGAATATATATAAATATTTGTGTTATGAATGTCTTAATATATATATATATATATGATTAATAGCGGAGTTTAAATATACACAAAAAATAAATATTACTCGTGTTATAGAGATGGTTTATGGGAAATTGTATTAATTAAAGGTTTTCATTCAAAAAGTGCAAAAGTCTGCATAATAAACTGACTAAACAAAAATTTAAGGTTCTATTTTAATTCCTTTAACTATTATTTTAGCAATTTTTAAATTTCGTAGGCTCTAGGAAGTGTGATAAAAATAATTAACAAATTTATATTCTTCTTCTGCGCCCTCTTCGCGTGAATACCTCTTCATCATAACCTTCATGGGGAATCATATAACTATCGAGGAATGTAATTAATACAATTGGTTAATAATAATAATTTGTAAATACATACTATATTTCATAGTATTTTACTCAGATAATCCATAAGGAAGTGTTATCTTCATTATTAAGAGCTAAAAAAAATAATATATAAAATCAGCTGTTCTACTATTACGAAGTTACGGGTATATCTGTATAAAATTAACAGTGATTAAGAATGATGATAATAGTAAAACATTGCAAATGACTGCTGCTATAGGTACTGCTGAAAATTTACTAATATCTTGCTTCTTGGATTATAGAGTGTGCTTTCGATCCAGTTGTTACTTTAATTTATAGACATAGAATTAAGGAAGAACTGAAATTAAAAATAAATATGGTTCTGACATGGTCATCGTAGTTTATTGAAGTGTTCGTATAAAGATTGAATTTATAAAATTACATATATTCAGATTGTATAAGCATAAAGGAATCGGTCATAGATAGGTACTAATTTTGTCGATTTTTCGATTCCGATTACCTTGAATAAACAACCGATTCCTTGCGATTCCGAGTGCTCCAAGGTATTCGACTTAAAGTCAACCATCACTAAATATATATATAGTATATAATATATATATATTATATAATATTATATTAAAATATATATATATAATATATATATCGTATTATATATGTAATTAATATATAGTATATATTATATAAGTAATATAGTTAGTTATATATATTATATAATTATATATATATATATTACTAATATATATATATATATAAGAACGGTTCGTTTAAAACCTTGTGACTGTGAGTGTTTTACATGCTATGTAATTATTTTCACGAAAATGTGTATTCAAATATGACTTTAATCGCTTAATCAAAGGATCACGGGTGATAGGGAGGGGGTGCGGCGAGGTGTTGATTAGAGTGGTGCTATTATATAATTTGATAATTGAGATTTTTATAAGAAAAGGAATAAAATAGATTTATTTAAATAATGCTGTGTCACATTGGTTCAAGGTTTGTCAAAAACATATTTTATGTTATGTTGTACAAATAATTAAGTTTAATTAGGACTTCAAACACTTAATCATGACTTTGATCGCTTAATCGATAGATCACGGGTTATAGGGAGGGGGCGAAGGTATGGTTGATTAAAGTTCGATCTTTGAAGTTATTGGATTAATTTATATTTTTATTAAAAAAATTAAGATTTTTTAGGAAAACATGTAATATATATTAAAAACTTATTTTAATAACTGGATAAATTATACTAGTAAATAAATAAAAAATGTGGTAGTTTCTGTATATAGAACCGAGTTATATTAAAATTGAAAAAAAAGTTAAAATGTAGAATGAGTATTATGCAGCTAGGATAACGTCAATAGAATATACTCGCGTCCGCGCGTAAAATTGCAATTGCGGGCGCACGCGTCGGTTTCGCGCCGGCTCAAGCCTGCGGGCGCAAGCGCTTTCGCATTCGCATTCGCATGGGGCCTTCACGCAACCAGTTTAACAAAATAATATTGAAAAAAATATGAAAATTAAAAGTAGTGTTCTATAGGGGGGTAGGGGACTATCTAATACTAAACTATGGTAAGATACTACTACTAAACTACTACTACTACATACACTATACTACTATGCCAAGATATGTTTAAACTATCCATGGTACTTACTGTTAGAGGAATGCGAAAACTTATTCGATCTCAGCAAACGTGATATACAATAAATAGAACATAGGAAGTCGAAAGCAAGTTTTTTATTTAGGTCCGAACATACTCTTACTCGCCCACACCCTTATATCATGCCTCAATCTAATACACTCGGAGTATGTCACTTCCTTCTCATGATACCGACTGACCTTCATATGCACATGTACTATGTAATTTATTTTATGTGTTAACAACAGGGAGAACTGCGATTTTGAGGAGTTTACAAATTAGGATCTCAGTTTGGGTTTCTGAAAATAGACCTTGGTTTTTGATGACATTAGAATTAATTATATAAGTAATTGCAGTATGAAGGAAGTTCGGAGTCAGAGAAGGAAGTGAGACATATACTCGAGATGGAGTTTAGATTAGGGGAGAGAGGGGGGGTAGAGTTAAAGATAGTGTGGCTAGAAGATTGCTTCGCTTGCCTGATTGTAATGTTATATAGCAGAAGTGGTTGCTGAGATCGAGATAAGTTGTTGAATCTCTGGACAGTAGTACTAAGTGGGTAGTAAGAGTAATCAATAATGTGATTAGTATAGTAGTAGGTGGTAGTTATGAGTAGTCGTAGTAGTAGTAGTAGTAGTAGTAAGTTAGTAGATAGTAGTAGTAGTAGTCACCATAGCCACTCTTTTAAATTATTTTTGCATAATTATTGTTGTATAGAACAGGTTGCGTGAAGGCCATGTCGAATGCGAATAGGACAAA
>JABUQX010061611.1:0-7500 GCA_015478945.1 Trachelipus rathkii
GAACCTTCGTGCTGCCTGACTGCATGAAGTTTAGAATTTGAAGAAGGACTGGAAGAATAGGGGACAGATTTAATGAAGTGAGTAATTTCTGCACCTCCCCTGTCATTGTCACCTATTTCTATAAGAGTTTACGGCGATTATGATTCTGCGACGGTTGAAAAGATGATCTGCGGTGATATAGGTCGAGTTCCTATACAACATTGTTATAATACTATTATTGCCATTTTGGTGTACATATATTTTTAGTTGAATAATGTTTATTTCAAAATAGAAATAGTAAATGCGAAGAAAGTGGCCCATGCCTGCTGGTGTTATATATAATCTATACTATATGATATATATTAATATATATATATATATTATATATATATATATATGTATATATATACCGTATTATATATATATATATATATAATATATATATATATAGATATATATATATATATATATATAATATATATATATCATATATATATATATATATATATATATATATTATTATAGTATATATATCTATATTAATATTAGTATAATAGTATATATATATATATATATATATAATAAATATTATATCTATATCTATTACTATATTATATATCTATATTCTATATCTATATCTTATAATTATTATCTATATCTATATCTATATCTAGTATATATATAATATATATTATATATATAATTATATATCTATATATATTATATATATATAATTATATATATAATATATATATATTTTATATATATATATATATGAATATTATAATAATAATATATATAATTAATATAATATTATGCATTGAGATGATTAATATATTATGTTTTTGTTCGAGCCTATAGGTTTTTTTGAGGATATGGGTCCTTCCCTCCCCGCCCCCCCTCCCCCCACCCCCCCCGCCGCGGCAAAAATTTGCTTGAGAGGTATCCCCATGGCCAGTCACCCACATTTTGGGGTCAATATCTCGGCTATTATTAATGTAAACACCATATTTAAGATATTATCAATGAATCCCTCATAATCATAGCTTTCCAAGTGGCGTTAAAGTTATTTTACCATTTTTAAATACCGTACTTGTAAAAATTTGCAAAACCTTTAGATAAATAAATATTTATCTCAAAATAGAGGAGGAATGAAGAATTGAAACCTTTTTTTCTTTTTTTTTTTCAAATAATGAACGTCAACTTTATTTTGCTAAATTAAAAAATTAAAATTTGGTTCTAAGTCCTCTTTTAATATGAATTTCTCACTAAAAACTTGCTTGTCCATGCAATTTTCACCTAAATCAATATTTTTCTTTGTAATCTTGTCGTAATATATGACCTGCAATCCCATATTATATTAGTTAATTATCAATAGTGGTAGTAATAAATCGTTAACAACCAATTTTTAAATTCAATAAACTAGAAATAAAGTTTAATATAAAATTAAATAAAAAGGACAATTTGTTAAATGTGACTAAGTTTTAATTAACATCTTAAATTGATGTCTTATGTTATTATCGATTTGTTTTTATTTTTTACATATATTGTTATATTTAATCTTGAGAATGAATATCATGTATTTAGATCTTTCAATAAAATTACTTACTGTTAGTTCACTACCCTGGTGAATACAACTAAGAATGGTCAACATACTGTAATGACCCGGTCAAAAATTCATACAGAAAAATATCTAAAATGATCTAAAGAAATAAGTTAAGTTAATTAATCTTTTGAAATTAAGTAAGAGAAGGTTATCAGAAAATACCTACCTATGTGAATTGTATAAAATTGTTAACAAAAGAGTCAAATGATGAAAATCTTCAACCTTGGTAACAACATTCCTACTTAGTAACTTCAAAAAATGAAGATTTCTCCCTCAGTTCCCATTCAATCCTAGCATATATATATATAATATATATAATATATTATATATATATAATATATTATAGATATATCATAATATATATATATATATAATATATATATATAATATATATATATATATAATATATATATATATATATATATTGAAGATGCCTTTAGTAAAATTGAAAGAATATCAGCAGATTAGGTAGTAAGGAATATTCTTCAAGTTTGTAATAATTTTATAAGAAACAAGCTTTCGACCATTTCTTGATCCTCTTTCAAATGTAGTACATAAGAGACTAAATATATAACAAAATAAAATT
The DNA here is from genome assembly GCA_015478945.1 of Trachelipus rathkii. Taxonomy (NCBI): domain Eukaryota; kingdom Metazoa; phylum Arthropoda; class Malacostraca; order Isopoda; family Trachelipodidae; genus Trachelipus; species Trachelipus rathkii. Next base: position 2,172 of record JABUQX010061611.1, read on the forward strand.
AGATTTAAAATTTAGTATAATAAATATAGTATCAAGTAAGTTTCGGTTTTAAATTTTTAAAAAATGATGAGAAGTTCAGTATGTGGTTTAGAATGGGATCTATTAGGTAGTCATTTTTTTGTAAATTAAAATTATTAGTAGTGTTAATGCAATAGGATTTTGTAAGTCTTCTGAGATGTAGGTTTTCTATACCAATGATGGGTGTCATGTGGTTGATGTTAATGGTATAGTTATGGTTAGATCTATGGATGGTAAGGGCAGAGTTAGGGTTATCTTGTTGAAGATTATATTTATATTGGTATTGTCGATGTGAAAATCATGAGTTCACTAATGTATTTGGAGTTGCAGTTTAGACATGGAATTTTATATATGCATTGTGAGTTGGTGTTAATGTTGTGTGTGCGTGGTTTTAGAATCTTTTTGAAAGGGAGAATGCTAGAGGAAGAGATGTGTATGGACTTAGGTAGAATTTTTTTAATAGTTTCATGAGTGTAAGGAGGAAGGGGGGAGAAAGGAATTATATGTTTTATTTTGTGTGTTAAGTTTGGTATAGAAAGTGTTTTTTTGCTCTGCATAAGGCTTTATTAATAATGTAATGGGGATATTGATAATTATAGAAAAATGGAAGAAATGAAATTATTTTCAGTTTGTAAAGAGGATGGAGAACAAATTCTGAAAGCGCGAAGGTAAAGGAAGATAAGGTGCCGATTTTGGTGTTGATTGGCTGAGAAGAAAACCGTGTATAGTTAGGATTAGCTGTGAGTTTTCTGTAAATAGAGAATTGTAAAGTTGTTAGAGGAGTCCAAATATGAGGGTTGCCAAGGAAGGGAATGTGTTATTTATTTGAATAATTCAAGATGGTGAATTTAATTTGTTGGGTGAATAATGTGATGTGGTTAAGATATCGTTTAGCGTTAATGTATGAGGTAAATAGTGAAAACATGCATCACGTACTCTGAACTCAAAGAAGTTGGGTAAAAAAGGGGAAAGTGGAGAATGTGATATAGTTCTATAGTTCCATGAAGATATTGGCTAGAATGGGGGAAAGGGGAGAATACCCAATGGCGTTTTGCCAAAGTTTTGTTAAAAATAATGTTGTTAAATTGAAAGAAGGATTATGTCAAGGGGAGAGAAGTCCTAAGTTCTTTTATTAAGAAGGGAAAGGGTTGAGAAACGAGTAAATGTCATTCTCAGTGATGAACGTCAAGTAATAGAGATATGTAAAATGGACAGTATACGATTGAAAGAGGGAAACAACATCAAAGATAAGGAGTTGATGAGTGTTAGTGTTAATGTTTTTTGTTTTTGAAATAGTCTTCAGCGTTGCTAATGTGTGAAGAAGAGATATGTCCGATGAGAGGTTTGAGGGAGTTAGCTATCCATTTAAATAATTTGTAGGTAGTGGAGTCTATATTGGAGATAATGGGTCTAAGGGGAGTGTTAAGTTTACGAGTTTTAGGGATACCGTAAAATTGTGATAGTTTAGGAAGAGTGGATTTAAGTTCATTATGTAGTGTTGGAAAATCAGATAGAATTTGTTTAAGTTTGCTGTTGAATAGGTTTTTTTGAGTTTTTTAGTGGGTGGTTAATGAAAATGGAATAAGTATTAATATTGTCTAATGTATTACATTTACTGATGTAATCTTGATAATTAAGGATAGCTATGTTATTGCCTTTGCAGATCTGGTGATGATTATGTTGTTATTGTTTAGAAGAGAAGAGAAAGTGGTGTAAAATTTTTTGGGAATTTGTTGAGATGTGAGTTAAGTATATTAGAAGTTAATAACCCTTTCAGGAAATCAAAGTTGTAAGGTAGATTAGTATTCGCTCCTTTCCAAGAAGAATTTTATGGTCTTTGAGAAATCATTTTAGTGGGTCCTTTTGTTGAAGTGAGAAAGATAGTCTGTAACCTAGAAGAATCTTTTGGTCCTTGGATAGTAAATGGTTAGATTTGTTGATAATTTGTTCAGGGTTAGAATTTAATGTCCATTTACTATTGTAGTAAATTTTGTTAAACTTCCTGTCGAGGTCAATCTTTTTTCTGGAGGTGATTTCATCATTTATGTTGTATGCAATATTTAAAAGTTCCGAAAGTTCTAACAAGGAATTTGGATAAGTGAGGTACCAATGATTTTGAAAGTCTTTGAAAATTTTGAAAGTTTTTCCAAACGTGGACTTTATATCTTGCTTTAAAAAGGTAATCTTATTGATGAGGAGGTGTCTAAATATATCAGGAAATGGTTCATATTTGTTGAAATTAATACCGTTTTGTATCAATGTCTTCGGGATAACAAGATTATTAAGGCAGCATTGTAGGAATTTTGTTGAATCTAATGTTAGCTGAATCATGGCAGTCTGTGTATTTTCTTAAATTTTTTCCTTAAGTTGAAGTCCAAAGGTAAAAGGTTGCTATCAGCATATTATTATATAGAAAAATGTTAGTTTGAGTCACTAACTATATTTAGATTGAAGGACGCCGTTTAGTAAAATTAAAAGAATGATCTAACAGATTAGTGTTAGTAAGGAATATTCTGTCAAGTTTGAGTCCCCCCCCACCCCTTTAAACATTCTATCAAATAAATTAAAAGAATTTTTTGGGGCAAACACGATGTCTTCACAAAATCATGTTTTTCTATTATGGAAGTGTAGAAAGTTCATGAAGCTTTAATCAATGTCTTATGGGTTAACAGTATTATCACCGTTGTTTTCTATTATGTACGTAAATTAATCTTTTAAATATTAAATTTTAATAAACTTCTAAACTGAATTAGAATTTTATTTTCCTAAGAATGTTTTTAAACTTCTGCAGTATAAGAAAAAAAATTTGATTCATATTACCCAAATATAACATACGTTGCAAACTTATATTTCTTACGAATATTATTATTCGCAAGAAATATAAGTGTGCAACGTGAATGCTTCTTTCATGTTAGTTCTCCTTTTCCTGTTAGAACCTCCAAGGTTACTTTTCAACAATGATAATTTTCTTACTTACAAGGAGCATTTTAAGTGCCTTGTTCCACTGATAAGATTTAGGTTAATCGTAAATTACATTCAAAGCCAGTCAAAACCTGCGACAAGTCTTTCAAGTTTGCTTTTCCTTATCTTGCAGCTTCCTGAAACGTTATATTTAAAATGCTTCTGGAAAACTCAAAATCTTCAAAATAAGGAGTTTGTCGTTAGTGATAAAAATTTGTATTTGTTATATCCTATTTCAATCACATCGGGTGCTTGAGAACACAACTTATCGATTGTTTAAACCCTAATAAACCTAATAGTATATTTATTCGAGAGCATATGTGGTTGACAATAGTTGTTTGTTATTGCTCGAGAAATATTTGTTTTTTCTTTTTTTATTTTGCTCTTTTTAGGGTTTCGAGTCCGACGAGAGACAGATTGGGGACAAAGTATCCCCCCCGTTCGTCTCCTCCGGGATCAAAGATGACCCACACGACTCTGTCCATCTTTGTTGTTAAGCCGTGGGTATCCTTTAGTTAAAAAAGAAAAAAATCAACAATGAAATTTTACTAATTTTTGATACTGTCTGTCAAATTCAGCCAAAGGTCCAAATTTTTCCACCATTTTTAATCAATTTTAAATTTTTATAAAAGCGTTACTTTTTTATTATTATTTATTCAATGGTAAAAATGTCTCCCTGAAATAAAATGAATCTTATTTTCGGTAGCGTTATTGTTTGAAGTTACACTGAGTGCTTCGGAATGCTGACCTATATATAGTATTATAATATATTATATATATATTATATATATATATATAATTATAGGATAATATAATAGTATACTAATTACAATGAAGAGTATAGATATTAATATATATATATATATAGTATATTATATATAATGTAATCTCGAAGATTTTTACAAATACTAATTATATTATACGTATATTAAAGAAATGCTTAAAATAATATATACCATTAAATCTCGTAATAAAAATCAACATATTCAATGTCTAAGGTTTTAATAGTGTACATAAAAATACTAAAAAGTAAATATAAAGAAGACCTACACAATATAGCGACAACATAAATACTAATATTAAGCTACGATGGCAAATAAGAGGAATAGACAATTTGTTTTTATTGCCAATAAGTGAGAAACTAATTTGCTTTATTGACATTTTCAGTTCTCTCTATGTTCATAGTATCAGGGTAAAATTATTTTTTCGCATGTTTTTATGTCATCTGGTAGCCATGGATATATTTAATGTCATTTCATATAGGGTCATAAATATGATATATATAGTATATAGTGGATATATAATAGTATATATATATATAGGGAGGGATAGTATATAAGATATTATCGGAATCAGATTTGAGATAGAGGGAGTAGTAATAGTAGAGTAGTAGGTAAAAGTATATAGTATTATACTATATATATAGTTTCCACGGTTCGCTAAAATAAACAATTCACAAACATGTACAATTCACCTTAAAATTCCTTTAAGTTAGGTCAAGTAGTTAGGTTAGGTTAGCTAGTTGGTAGGTAGGTTAGGTTAGGTTTAGGTAGGTTAGGTTAGTAACATACTGTAATTAATAGAAGTATATAATAATATTATATATATAATATATAATTATATATATATATATATAATATAGAAGAAAGGTGTAAATGAGATGTTCTTATGAAAAGATTAATTCCGTTTTTGAAATATTTTCTTTTTTTCCTCTACAGCCAGAAAATTAAAAATCTCTGTGAAAGAAAGAACTCATTCTTCTTCCTGTCAACATCCGCAATGCTTAATTAAAAGCAGAATGACACTAATCTTTAGTTGATGATCGAGGCGCGCTCGTGCGGCTGATCAGAAAAATTATCCAGAAAATAAATCAAGATTATTCTTTTAATATATACATAATATATATAATAATCATAATAAGTATATATTTATATAGATATAATATATTATATATATATATAGCATAGTATAGTAATAAGGGATATATAATGATAGATAGAGGTAGGTAGAGAGTAGTATAAGTAGTTCTATAGTAGTAGTATATATAGTATAGATATGAGGGTGGCCGAGGCCACGGGGGGTGTTCAAAGGTGTCTGAACAATAGTCCCCAGAAATTATTTTAACTATGAGAATTTTTTTTTTATGTAAATTGGAGGTCCTGCTTAAATTTAATAAGAAATGAATAGATGGAATCAGAGAGCGAAAGTGATGGGGGGTATAGGTTGCGAATAGAGATGAGGAGAGAAGCTGTATCTGGTGTCGTGACAGATAGTTACATGTGTATGGTCTTATGGGAGAGGAGCGAGCAGTGAATGTAGAGCTGTCTCAGTGGAAGCGAAGTAGTCAATG
>JABUQX010061611.1:22500-28579 GCA_015478945.1 Trachelipus rathkii
CTTTTTTGGCCTTTATACCTTTTTTTCGACCAACCTTTGGTCTTCCATGGGCATTTTTGTCCCACGGTATTTTTTGCGACCCTAATTTTTTGGCACCCTAATTTTTGGCACCCCTAATTTTTTTGGCAGACCTACATTTTTTGGCAACCCTAATTTTTTGGCAGCCCTAATTTTTTGAGAACACCCTAATTTTTTGGGCAACCCTATTTTTTTTTTCGGCAACCCTAATTTTTTGCAACCCTTCGAAGAAGGGTTGCGCCCAACGGTTGCGTCAGCAACCGTTTGTACATCTTCACCCTAATTTTTTTCGACCAACTTGGTCATCCATGGGTCAATTTTTTGCCGACGGTAATTTTTGATCCACCGTTTAGGGGCTTAGCCCTATTTTTGATATTTCGGTAACATCTACACACGCGGCACACACACGCACACACACAGGCACACACACACATCACCTAGCCTACACCTAGCCTCCATATAGGCCCTACACTAGCCTCATATAGCCTCACCCAGCCTCCACATTAGCCTCACCACCTACATCCAGCCTACACCAGCTCCACATAGCCTACACCCAGCCTACACCCAGCCTATACCTAGCCTACACCTAGCCTATCAACCTAGCCCTTCACCTAGCCTACACTTACACCTAGCCTCCACCCATCCTTCACCTAACCTACACCTCACCTAGTTCCACCCAGTCCTGTACTAGCCTACGACCTACAGCCTAGCTCCACCCAGCCTTCACGCTAGCCTACACTACAACCTACACCTCTAGAGCCAACCCAACCTTCACCCTAGCGTGCTACTATACGCTAGCCTAACGACGCTGCCGCATGCAAACTTTGAATGTCTTAACCTTTTTTGAGCTCGAATTTTTTACCTGACCTATGCCTTTTTGGGCCTTGAACCTTTTTTTGGCGCTTTTACCTTTTTTTCGACAACATCCTTTGGTCTTCCATGGTCATTTTTGTCCACGGTATTATTTTTGGCGAACCCTAATTTTTTGGCAGCCCTAATTTTGGCAGCCTTAATTTTTTGGCAGCCCTAATTTTTGGCACCCTAATTTTTTGTGCAGCCCCTAAATTTTTTGAGAACTCCTAATTTTTTGGAACCCTAGATTTTTTTTCGGCAACCCCTAATTTTTTGCAACCCTTCGAAGAAGGGTTGCGCAAACGAGTTTTGCGTCGCAACCGTTGTACGTACCCCACCCTATTTTTTCGACCAACCCTTTTCATCCGATGGGTCAATTTTTGCCCACGTTGATTAATTTTTTGGCCACCCTTTAGGGGCTTAGCCTATTTTTTGATATTTCGGTAACATCTAACACCGCGGCGCGCCGCGCAGACACACACACACACCTCCCACAGCCTACACATAGCCTCCATATAGCCTATCATCCTAGCCTCCATATAACCGACCCCACCACATAGCCTACATACCCAGCCTACATCCAGCCTACACCCAGCCTTCCACATAGCCTCCCCAGCTACACCCAGCCTATCACCCAGCCTACACAATAGCCTACACCTAGCCCTTCACTAGCCTACTCACCTACACCTAGCCCTCCACCCATCCTTCACCTAACCTACACCAACACCTAGATTCCACCCAGTCTGTACCTAGCCCTTACACATCCACCTAGCCTCCACCCAGCTTCACCTAGCCTACACCACACCTACACCAGACTCCACCCCACCTTCACCTAGCGTGCACCTATACCTAGCCTACACGTGCCCATACAACTTTGAGTTGTCTTAACCTTGTTTGACCATGAAATTTCGGCCTTGACCTTGCCTTATACCATCGGGTCAATTTGACCCCGCTAACTTTGATGGCTTTGATGGTTCCCAACCACCGTAAGAAGTAACTAGTGATGTTCTATTAGTGTTCTATAATGAGTATTAGATGAGTTGCAGGTGAGTGCCAGGTGAAGCCAAGTGAGTGCCAATGAGTGCCAATGAGTGCCAAGTGGGGTGCCAAATGAGTGCCAAGTGAGTGCCCCATAGTGCCAAGTGAGTGCCACATAGTGCAACTGAGTGCCACTTTTTTTCAAGCCTTGCCTCCCCCTGATCTCCGAATAGCCCTAATATGGGTATCTACCTCCAGGTAATTAAGTATGAGGATTCGAATGGCGTATATTACAGCTTGCTTAGGATAAGACCTTCCTACTATGAGTTAGTATTTTTCTAACACTTATACACCCATTCACTTGACACTTGATACACACTATGACACTTATAAGCATTACACTCTCCATAGACACTTACATTAAACAATATACACTACATTAAACCATATACACTTACATTAAACCATAGACCTTACAATTACACTCACACACTCGATATTTTGATGCCTCAACTTTGATGCCTCAACTTTGATGCCTCAACATTAATGCCTCAGCTTAATGCCTCAACTTTGATGCCTCAACTTTGATGCCTCAGCATTAATTCCTCAGCATTGATGCCTCAATTTTGTTGCCTCAATCTGATGATCCTCTTTGATGATATCATCTTTGGATAACACCTATTATTGATGATTCATCTTTGATGAAACTCATCTTTTGTCTACTCTAGATATAAGCTACCAAAACAGGGGTTCGCGTGCCGCCCTTCGCGCACAGCAGCCAATCCCGCAACCCGCAGGTGCGTCTCCGCGCGTCCCCGCCCGCCGCGTGGGCCCGCAGGCGCAATACTTTCCCGCGTACCGCCGCCCGCGTGCGCCCGCAGGCGCAAATATTTCCGCGTAACCCCGCCCGCCGCGTGCGCACGCAGGCGCAATATTCCCGCGAACGAAAAATATGATATCAATGTAACTATTCAAAGAATTTCTTTTCAAATATAACTGAGTCATTCATTTTTATTTCCTACTTAAACATTTTTATTAAAAACATTTCGCGAAACATAGAACTGTACACTCATTACAGACTCTATTTTTAACACATTATATTCTATTAACATTATTTTTACTTAATATTTTACTTAATACTTTTTAATTTATAAATTTTTAAAAATGGTATGTAAGAAGAAAAATTCCAGAGTGTCTGATATATATATAATCATTTTATTTTTCTACAATTGTACGAAATTTTACCTAAAAACATTAACATTACAGACCTTAAAGCAGTAAATCATTAAATCAATAGAGGTGTTACCTACACTAGGGGGGGATTAGTATGCTTTGTTTTACTGTTTTACTGCTTTAGAGTATGTTTTACTGCTTAAACTTTCTGCTTTACTGCTTAAACTTTCTGCTTTAATAACTTTCTGCTTTACTGCTGTAACTTTCTGCCTTTACTGTTTTAACTTTCTGCTTTACTGTTTAAACTTTCTTTCACTGCTGTTAACTCATATATTTATTAAAATTACATACCTTAAAAAGCAGTAAATCAAGTAAAATCAATAAAGAGGTGTTTATACCCTAACACCTACGGGGATTAGATATGCTTTTTGTTTTACTGCCTTACTGCTTTAACTATCTTCTTTACTGCTTTAACTCTCTGTTTTACTGCTTTATGTTTTACTGCTTTTACTGCTTTAACTCTCTGCTTTATTGCTTTAACTACTGCTTTACTGCTTAACTTTCTGCTTTACTGCTTTATCTCATATATTTTTTTTTCTTTAATTTTTCTTTTATTTGTTTATTACTTTTTATTTTATTCTTTTATTCTTTTTATTTTATTTTTATTTTTTACTTTATTATTATTTTATTTTGTTTTAATACTTTTTTTATTTTTATTCTTTTAATCTTTTTATTATTATTTTTATTATTTTACTTTATTATTATTTTATTTTGTTTTTAATACTTTTTTATTTTTATTCTTTTTATTCTTTTTATTTTTATTTTTATTATTTTAACTTTTATTATTATTTTATTTTGTTTTTAATTTTTTTTATTTTTTTCTTTTTATTTTTTTTAATTTTTATTTTTATTTTTTCACTTTTTATTGTTATTTTATTTTTTATTTTTATTATTATACTTAGTGTTTTTTACTTCATGCCTATTGTTATTTCATTATTTTAGAACACACACACACACACATACACACATCACACTACACATTACACTTAATACCAATTCACTATGACGACTTATATCACACATTCACTAATGCCACTTTACATTACACTTATACACACACACAGATTTACTTACAACCAGATTTACTTACACTCACACCGATTTACTTACGCTCACACACAGATTTACTTACACACACACACACACACAGATTTACTTACACACACAGATTTACTTATACACACATACATGATTACTTACCACAGATTTACTTACCACCAGATTTTCACTTACAGTCACAAACACAGATTTACTTACACACACCACACAACCACACATACGCACACTCACTTACACACCACACCACATACACACACTCTCCTTACACACCCACACAACAGCACATCACTTTACACATATAACGTATAATTTATAAAACATTTATGTTTTAATTAAACACGTACATGTATATTACTCATTCAATATAATAAAATTATTCAAAGTTTCTTAAAACTTCTATAATAATCCATCATTATCTTTGAACAAAGAATGTATTATTAACTGTTAATACAAATAAAACAAAATATAGATGTAACTACAAGTTTTAAAATAACTTTTAGTAAAATTTTATGATTTTTATTTTTAAAACATATATTTACGTACCTTAAAAGCAATAATCAAGAAAATCAGAAAAGTCGCCCCTACACCCTCTACACCACGCTATGCCACGTTTTGTTCTTTTGACTTACTGCTTTACCCATCTTTAGCGATGTAATAAGTATAAAAATAACAATAAGTTCTTCTCTGCTAACATAACCTTGTATTTTATTAAATCATTCTAAGTTTTTTATTTAAAAATAAATATTATTCACTTACTTTTATTATTGCTCGATGTTAATAAAAATATTTCAAAGTTTTTTAATAATTTTATTTCTTTATTGATTACTATTACATTGACAATCCAACACGAGAAAACACAACACCCGCACTTCCTTACAGATACGAACTGACCTCTCTCTTGTAAAATGGTGAAATAACTACTTTAGCCCTAAATTTAGGCTAATTTCGTTTGTGTACCCCGGGTGCGATTTAGCCTAATACCTAGTGTAAAATATATTCAAACTACCTTTTTTCTGTAAATGTGGTGCAATAACTACGATATCCTAAATTAGGCCTAAATTTAGGATAAACCCTTTTTTGTTCCAGGCGATTAGCCTAAACAGGTCAAAGGTACTTCCCATTATTCAAGAAAATGATTGCGCATATTTGGCAAGATTTAAGAGTTTTTTTAAAAAAAATATAAAAAAAAATCTAGGCGAAACACATGTGGAAGTGTATATTATATATTCCTGTATTAATAATTTAATGTTACCTTATATTATAACATTGTTAAATATATTTAACACGTTTGTATATATTTAATGTTATCTTATATATATAAATCTACATTTATATATATAATAATAAAAAATAATATAGATTATATTACTATATATATATATATAATATATTATATATATAATATAAATAAAATTAACTGTAGATATACATTAAATTTCTACTTATAATAGAAATGTTTATAACCTTATTTTTCCTTTCTTAAATAAATATTTAAATGTTGTTAAGAGTTTAATAATACGAAAAACCTGTTGGGCCAGATATGCAAAAATAAACATGTTTTCAAATACTTAAACGGAAAAGCGATAAAATAAATCTCAGATCCATCACATACGTCATATAAGATAAGGATACTTCGTCACTTCACAAGAAAGGTAAACTCTTCTTACTGATCAAAGGATCTTACGGAAGTCCAGGCATGGTTCAGTTTGGAAAATATATTTATAAAAATTAATCATTGAGTTCTTCGATTCTTCGTCATACTGGAGAGTTCCCTTTGACCTGGGTTAGGGCTTGGGATAATCGCCTGGTGATACGAAATAAGGTTTATCCTAAATTTTAGGGCCTAATTAAAGGCCATAACGTAGTTTATGCAAAGAGCACAGCATCGAGTTGTTTAACGAAGAAAGGGTCAGGGATCTGAAAATATTCTAGATTGACG
>JABUQX010061612.1:0-2500 GCA_015478945.1 Trachelipus rathkii
CAGCAGTACTTTACGTTTCGATCGTTGGTGTTTAGCGTTTCCGCATTTATCGTAAACACTTTTCGCGTTTCATTGCGCCATCAGAACAAGCTCGCATAATACAGGGCCATACAACCCACATAAACGTATGAACTGAGAAAGGTATTATTGGTACAAGTTTTCTCTATTTTTACTTCACATTTTTCTTATTATGAGTGTCAGATTTGTCTGCTTTCGTTTTTCTGAATAGAGCTTCAATATTATCTTATATATATATATATATATATATATATATATATATATATATATATATATATATATATATATATACTACCTATATATATATATATATATATATATATATATATATATATATACGCCTCGTGGCGCAGGAGGTTGACTCGCCGACAATTGCACTGGCTTCTGCCTAATTTCGGGGGCTGCAGCCCCCTCAGCTGGCTGCGCCTGGCCATTAGTAGCAGTTCTGGCATGTCAGTCAATTGCCAGGTGAATATTCAAAAGAAGCATTATTAATTTTAAATAACAATAATGCCATCATTCATTCTAGTTCTGTTTGTTTGTATCTTAAAATTGTTGGGATTATTACAATCTTAAAATAAACTAAAAGCTTCGGCCTATATAGTGCAATTGAGACAAGTAAATACTACAAAGAAAAACTTCGTTTTAAAGAAATCTTTGATCTGAGTTTTCACTAAATGTTCGAATCTTCACCAACATTGGCAGCTCACTTGTTTCAAATATCGAAATAACAATACAAAACAGTTGTCTTAAAGTTATCACCAATCCATCTTCTACGACCCGAAAACGTATCATCGACTAAAAGGATTTTTAAATCATGTTCAGGAAACATGATTCTTCAGAATGAAGGTTCACTATCACCAGAACACCATGTCATCTCTTTAATTACATTATTCCAGATCAACTGTGACGTTCTGCTTGACAAAGTTCAATCAACATTCCGATTCTTTACAAAACTGGATTTGATCGCACGATGAAACTTTCTGAGAGGAGGTGTAGACAAGAGGAGGAAAGGATCAGAAAAACCCTAAGTGCCCTCACGGGATTGAAAAGGAGCTATAGCTTTGTTTCAAGCTTAAAGACAGGGTCAATATTTGGCTTAGGCTGAGCCCAACATAAAAATATGGACTATAAAATTTGGAATTATCTTCGATTTTGACCCTAGCACCAAACTAGTTTTTTGTTTTTGCCCTCACAAAACGTTTCTCAGGTGTTTTCTGTGTCTGCCATGTAGTCATTCTTTCAATTTTGGTACAAAGCCCATGTTTTGACATTATCAACTTCCAGAATTTTCGAAATGACTTCAAGCTAGAAATATGCATAGATGGGTCCATTATCTACAATAGTCACAATTGTTTTTTTCGATTTTTTGAGTTTTCTGCTCAGCGTTTTCCAATTTCCAAACCCACTTTTTTTGGATTTTAAAATGAAACATTGCGATAATTTTTTTCCTGTTCGGGCGAAGTGGAAGAAATTTTCAGGGCATATGTAGTCGGAAGAGATGCATATTTTTTACTTAGATAATTTCTTTGTATATGCATTAGTTTCGGATTTGTTCTTGAAACAAATTTTCAAAAAAGATTTTTTTGGAAATTTTTAAAAAAAATTCTTTTGAGTATACAAAACAATTATTTAAGTAAAAAAGATGCATCTCGCCCGACTATACAAGCCCTGAAAAATTGATGTTGATCGAATGAGTAGAAAAAAATTTTTATCAATTTTTCACTTTTCCAAAAATTCAAATGTTTGAAAAAGTGAAATATTGAGATATTTTTTTTTATACCTGTCCAATCATCATCAAATTTTCAGGGCTTATATAGTCGGGCGAGATACATCTTTTTTACTTAGATAATTGAAATCACCAACAATTATGGCATCGATCCTTTTGTTTGATCTGAGAATGCACGAAGTTTGCAGCTTATTCTGTAAAGTCTAGTTAAAAATTAAAACTATTTTGTTGATAATTATTGTTTTCCTACTATTCCATTCCTACAACATCATTGGAATTAAGTAACCTATAATGGTTTTGTTAAGAAAGCTAAAATTAAAAAAAAAAAAAACAGAAAAAAGAGATTAACTTTAAGAAGAGTTCGTTTTAGACAAAAAAATCTGTATGATCCTTTGTATTCTTATAATAATTATTTTAAATTTATGCAAAGCTGAAATTTTTTCCATCTTTTCTAATTTACTTAAACATGTCATTCAGTTCTCTCTAGTACATTACATCTCAAATACAAATTCTAAGGGAAATCTAAAGTATCTCAATTTTCCTCTATATATATATATATATATATATATATATATATATATATATATATATATATATATATATATATATATATATATATATATATATATATATATATATATATATATATATATAAATATATAAAATATATATATATATATATATATATGTATATACTATTCTATATATATATATATTTATCAGAATATATGTATATATATATATATATATATA
>JABUQX010061612.1:10000-27500 GCA_015478945.1 Trachelipus rathkii
ACGACAATAATGAAAAAGGAGAAAGCGGAAGGTAATATGGCTCCCCCCCGAACAGCGGAGCGTCGAGAGGGATTAAGGTGAAAAGCGAACCACTGGACGTAATGTGCGTCCATAACGCGATGTGGAACGAGGTGGACAAGACGGTAAGGTTGCAGTCGGAATCGGTTCTGGATTCGGAGGAGGAATCTGTATTGGAGCAGGAGGCGGAGATGTCGTAGCGCGGGGCGCTGAAGTAGCTGGCGAAGGAGTGACAATAGCTGAGGGAGTTGGCAAAGGTTCAGGTGGAGAACAAGTTGATGTAAAAGGCAGTATGGGCATAAAGTCGATATTATCTTGCGAAGTAGAGGTAGATGGAGCGGGTGCAGAAGGCGGAGAAAGAGTGTTGGAAGAAGCGGGATCAAGTTCGAAATAAGCCGGTTTGATCCTATCAACGGAGATATTTTCTGCTTTGCTCCCCTTCTGTAAAGTGAAGTACTTTCGATAGCGTTTTAAGACGAGGAAAGGTCCGTCATAGCGGTGTGAGTCATGCCGAATTAATACGTGAGAGCATGTCTCCAAATCCGCAGGCATGTAGGTTGGACGGGGAGGGTGACGTGGCAAAGAAGGCTTCCATGCCTCGGTACATTGACGAAGGCGTGACAGGAAGGTGTGCTGGTTCGTAGTTTTTGGAGAAGGAAGGATAAACTCACCAGGTATTCGGATGGTGGAGCCATAGACGAGCTCAGCAGTTGAGCATTTGAGGTCTTCTTTGTACGAAGTTCTGATACCGAGTAGGACAAGAGGGAGAGTTTCGGACCAATTGTCCGGTGTTCCATGGGCCATAAGAGAAGCTTTCAGCTGCCGGTGGAAACGTTCTATGAGGCCTTGAGCTTGCGGATGATAGCTGCAAGAGCGAAGGCGCTTAGAGCCGATTAAAGTCATAAGGTCCTTCCAGAGGTGAGACTCAAACTGCCTACCCTGGTCTGTGGACACAGTCGACGGAGTGCCAAACCTGGCTATCCAGTTGTACAAAAATGCCTGAGCAATTGTCTCGCTGGAAGTATCACGCAAGGGAATGGCTTCTACCCATCGAGTGTATCGGTCTATGCAAGTTAAAATATGTGTGAAACCATTTGAAGGTGGTAAAGGGCCGACAATATCAACGTGTACCTGGTCAAAACGTTCACCAGGGGGAAGGAATTGCTGAAGAGGTGCGACAGTGTGCCTGTGCACTTTGGATTTTTGACAGTTGAGACACTGCGTTGTCCACTGTTTAACATCCTTTAGTAAGGACGGCCAGACGAAATGCTTGCCTATTTTAACTTGACTACCTTTTACCCCTGGGTGCGACACATCGTGAATGGTGTGAAAAACCTTTCTACGCATGGGGGTAGGTACGACTGGACGAGGATGTGCGGAAGAGACGTCGCATAACAAAGGCGGAAAACCAAAAATTTCTACAGTTTGAATGTCGTAGGAAGAAGCACTAGGAAAAACAATCTCTTCGAGTTGCTGCAAGCGAGCCATTTCGACGAAATCAATGTCTGGTAAAGGAGAGATAGCGTTAATTCGGGATAGAGCATCGGCAGGAATGTTGTCTTTTCCTTTTATATGGCGGATATCAGTTGTGAATTGGGCAATGAATTCAAGGTGACGTGCTTCACGAGGTGACTGTTTCACTGTGGAAGCTGTAATGGCATGCGTGATGGGTAAATGATCAGTTACAACATGGAATTCCCGACCTTCTATGAAGTAACGGAAGTGCTTAATAGCTAAATAAATTGCTAGAAGTTCCCTTCCAAATGCGCTGTACCTTGTTTCAGGCGGCTGGAACTTTTTAGAAAAGAAAGCTAATGGACGCCATTCGTTATCAATAAATTGTTGTAGCACGGCACCTGCCGCGAAATCTGAAGCGTCTGTGTTGATTCTAGTCGGGGCTGTGTCGGATGGAAATATAAGTAACACGGAAGAGGCAAGGGCTTCCTTGATGGCGGTGAAGGCATTAGTTGCTTCGTCGTTCCAATCTACAGTGACAGAAGCAGCAGAACCTTTACGTGGATGCTTAAGAAGTGCGTGGAGAGGAAGGAGAATTTTAGCAGCGGACGGTATAAAGCGATGGTAGAAATTTACCATGCCTAAGAAACGACGAAGTTGACGCTGTTTTACGGGTTTCGGAAAGTCACGAATGGCTGCCACACGATCCTCAAGGGGACGTATACCTTCGGCAGAGATCGAGAAAGGTTAGGGATGAAACTCCGAATTCACATTTGGAAGAGTTGACACATAGACCAAATTCGCTTAGTCTGGAAAAAACTTGCCTGAGATGTGAAGTGTGTTCTTCCGGAGAGGCACTGGCAATCAATAAGTCGTCTATGTAGGCGAAGACGAAAGGTAAACCGCGTAATACTGAGTCTAGAAGACGTTGGAATGATTGACTAGCATTTCGTAAACCGAATGGCGTTCGAAGAAATTCGTAAAGGCCGAAAGGAGTGATAATGGCAGTCTTATGAATGTCGTCCGGATTGACGGGAATTTGAAAAAATGCGGAAATTAAGTCAATTTTTGAGAAGATGGTACAACCAGAGAGATGGGATGTGAAATCCTGTAAATGAGGTACATTATAACGGTCCGGGCGGGTGATTGCATTTAGGCAGCGATAATCGCCGGTCGGGCGATAGTCCCCATTTGGTTTGAGTACCATATGTAATGGAGAGGCATAGTCAGACTTTGAAGGTCGGATGATGCCCTTCTCTAAGAGAGATTCGAATTCTAGCTTCGCAGCTTTGAGTTTATCTGGTGCAAGACGTCTAGCATGAGAGAATGGAGGTCTGCCGGAAGTTTCAATGTGATGAACGACATTGTGTTTCACAGGAGGGAACTTGGAGACTGGAGAAAGAAGTTCAGGAAAATCGGTAATTAATAATGATTCAAAAATATTATTAGATGGAGAAAGATGTATGCCACTGATGGATGCGCACGAATACAAGCGGATGAGAAATGTGTCTCAAAATCAATGATGCGGTTGTGGTTCATGTCTACAAGAAGGTTGAAATGTGACAGAAAGTCGGCACCTATTATTGGTAAAGTGACGTCGGCTATCGTGAAGTCCCATATAAAGTCACGACGGAATGAGAGCGTTAAATGGAGTCGTTTGGTACCATAAGTGTTAATGGTTGTGCCATTGGCGGCGCGTAAAGAGCCGGATAGCATGAGTTTTCCCGAGGATGGAACGAGGTACAGCTGAAATTGAGCTCCCACTATCTACGAGATAAGATAGTTTGGTGGAGGGATCGTAGACACAAAGCAAGTTGGACGCTTTTGAAACCACCCCGAGCGTGTTTACGGAGTGGTGTTTGAGTTTAAATTCCCGAAAGTGCAAGGCTTAAGACATGACCGTGTTTGATCTCCAAAACGCTGATGATTTCTACAAATACCCTGTTGGTTATGCGACGGAAATTGAACCAAAGCCTGAGAATCAACAGGAGAAGAGGCGAAGCGAAGGAGTAGGTGAGCGACGATATGAACGTCGTTGCATAGTTGGAGAGCGAGAGATATGACCGTAATTGTAAGCAGAATAAGTATTTGATGCATTGGGAGGGGGCTGGGGGTATGAAAGAGGCTGGGGGTATGAAGGAGGCGGTGAATAAGGATGATGAGAGGATGAAGGATACTGTTGAGGTTGAGGATATTGTTGTTGAGGATAAGGATATTGTTGTTGAGGATAAGGAGGGGAAGGAGGAGGGGTGGAACGCGTAGTTGTGATACAATGTAAGAATTTTCTGTGTGCGACGGGTGTCGAAGTGCATTGACTGACTCACTCACATGCGAAAGTGACGCTGGTGTTAAGTTATTATTACTGGTGGGATCCGTGATATGCGAAACTTGTGAAGGTATGTCTGCTGTCGTAAGAGGTTTCGCTTTACAAACTCTATCTGCATAAGTAGCGAGTTCTTGCAGTGAACAGTTGGGATCGACCGTTGCTAAACGCAGTTGCATCTCTGTAGGAAGTTTTTGTAGGAAGAGATGGCGTACAATATGTATACAATTACCTACGGGAGGGCCGTCGAGAAGATTTAACATATCAGATAATAGAACTGATGGCAAACGATCACCAAGAGAGCCTCCAGTTAGAAGTTTTTTTACTTTTTCAGCATCGGTTTCTCCCAGCCGGTTTAAAAGTTCGGTTTTAAGTTGGGTATAGGGCTGGTTGTGGGAATGTAAGGAAGGTAAAACATCCTTTAGGCGCTGTAAAACAGGAACAGGCAAAATGTTTAAAAGAGCTCTAAAGCGTGCAAGCTCATTGGTGGATTCGAGCTGGAGCTCGAGCAGCGTAAATGTGAGATCCAAATCGTTGTTAACAAACTTACCCGTATATACACCAGATGATTCCCTGTCTGAAGCAGGCTGTTGGGATATAACATTCATATTTTCAGTATTTGCAGCGTCAGGAGGGGACATGATTTGTAAATGTTAATGTAATACGATTGTAAAAAAAAAAAATTTTGAAAACAATATTACGAAACAAAAATATGCTTAAGATGCGATTTGCACACGCTAAATATGATAAAAATGGTGGTCAGAGACCAAATAACAGACTAAATACTACAAAAAGGTATACAAAGGATGAGAAAAATATATAAGCGGCCGCTTGTACGGGCCAAAATGGTTTAAAAAAATAGTAATTTAAAATTGAAAATGCAGGAATTCGACCTGTTAAAAATTTTAAAATTGTTCCGTAAAATAGATTAATTTTTTTTAATATTATGAAATTAAACTTCTGCTTCAGGATGTGGATCCGTGTGTGTCCTTGTTGAGAAATGCCGGGATAGACGACGGCAAAACTCCAGGTCATCACTGTTACGTTGAGCGTAACGGAAGAAGGCTGAGGTAATGACACAAACTTTGGTCAGAGGTCATAATCTATATTGAAACAATATACATAATTAATATATAAAAAACAATTAACAATAATAATAATAATAATAATAATAATAATAATAATAATAATAATAATAATAATAATAATAATAATAAATAATAATAATAATAATAATAATTACATTGTGGAAAATAAATATTAAAGTTATGCATGAGAATTCAGTTTTCTGTTTATATTTGACATTTTGTTTTAAGGGAAACTATTACATAAAATATATAAAATTTTGAACATAAGTCTTTTAATATAACCAATAATTTATAAAAAGGTTATTTAAATGTAAATAAATATAATGTATAATAAAGATTATTTTTCACTGAATGTTTTTCATTAAATATCACAATGCAGCAGAACACAGAATTTATTTAGATACACGAGATTCAATATGATACACAAGAGCTAGGTTTAGCAATTAACGTACCTTGCTAACAATCGAGGGGAAAAATGTTGTAACGAAAGTTTCAATAGCACAAAATAATATAAAAGAAGTCAGCGGTGCTTCATAAACAAATGTGAAAAGGATTTGGTAAACTGTTTCTGAGATTACACTGAGCTTGGCAGTTTTTGACGAAAGAATCGAAATGCTTCTTGAAGAGAAATGGCGGCTGTTGTTCTATCGAAGAAAACGAGATTTTCTGATCACGTGACGAGGAAGACGACAATAATGAAAAAGGAGAAAGCGGAAGGTAATAATATATATATATATATATATATATATATATATATATATATATATATATATATATATATATATATATATATATATATATATATATATAATCTACATTTCCATATATATGCTATATATAACTATAACTATAACTATATATATATATATATATATATATATATATATATATATATATATATATATATATATATATATATATATATCTTTATACATCCTCCTGAACAGGACTACTTATAACATCTTCAACCTCTATATTCGTCACCCCACCACCCCAAATCCCCACACAAACAACCTCACACCCACACCGCCTGGTATAAAGACTACCCCTCTGACCCCCGCGGTAACCATATCCTTAACGAATTGGAAACCCTTAATATCCTCAATTCCAAAAACCTCCCCACCCGAATCCCTCCCCAAGCAAACCAATCCCCCACTTCCCCTGATGTCACATTCTGTTCTCCCTCCTTACATCACCGACTAACCTGGGACACCACTACCGACCTACACTCAGACCACCTCCCCATCCTTATAACTCTAACCCCCTCCCATCAAACCCCCCCAAAAAAAAGATTACCACATACACAAACTACAAAAAAGCTAACTGGCCAGCATTCACTGACCATATCGAAACACATATTAATCCCACACCAATCCATGACACAACATCCCTACACACCTCCATAATCCAATTAAATAACTTAATTACTAAATCAGCTAACTTATACATACCCAAAGGCCACAGAAAATCCTATAACCCCAAACTCTCCCCTGAAATCAGCCAACTCATTAAACAAAGAAACTCCCTTCGAAAACATGGACCATATTCCCCACTCATCTCTAACCAAATAACAAACCTCAATACCCAAATCAGCAACCTCATAACCACCAACACCACTAATAAGTTTTCAGAATACCTACAATCCAACATCTCACGCATTGATAATAAGAAAACCTGGCAAGTCATAAAAAAACTAAATAATTCTCGAAACAACCCCCTCCCTCCCACGAATCCCCTCCTTACCTGATAACTCCCTCCCATCTCCAAAACAACAATCAGACCGCCTAGCAAAACATTATGCCAATATCTCTCGCAAACCAACCCACCCCAATAACAGGAAAATAAAAAAACAAATCAGAAAACTTCCCTCAGACCACAACCCCCCACCCCCTTTTACAATCGAAAGGATATCAGAAACTATCAAAACCCTTAAAAATTCCCCAGCTACAGGACCAGACTCAATCTCCAACTTACATCTAAAACACCTCAGTGAAAAAGCACTTCTCCACAGAAATCTTTCAACAAATCCTGGCAACTCAATTATATACCCTCACTGGAAACAAGCATTCATACTCCCAAAACTCAAACCTAAAAAAGACCCCAATTCCCCCTCCTCCTACCGCCCAATTTCTCTCCTCTCCTCCATCAGTAAACTGCTGGAGAAACTAATATTAAACAAAATCTCCCCTCTCATCACCCTCCCAAATTTCCAACACGGCTTTAAAAGCAACCACTCCACAACTACAGCCCTTACCTCCCTTACCAACACATCATCAATGGCTTCAACCAATCTCCATCCCATAGATCCATCTCCAGCAATCGACATCAATAAAGCCTTTGACACTGTCCCCACATTCATTCATTCAAAAAATCCTGCAATTCCCCCTCGAAAACAATGATAAAAAATGGCTTTCTAATTTTCTCACTAACCGTTTTGCCAAAGTTCTCCACAAAAACAATCTCTCCCACTCTATTAAATTACAAAACGGGGTCCCACAGTGCGCCATTCTCTCCCCATTCCTCTTCAATCTTTTCACAGCAGACCTGCCCACCCCTACCCACCATTCCACCAAACTAATCACATACGCAGACGATATTAGCCTCATTTCCCAACATCCAGACGTAAATACAGCCACTCTGCATACCCAAGAATACTTACAACAATTAGAAACATGGTTACTATCCAACAGAATGACCACCTCCCCCTCAAATCCTCCATTACCCTCCTAACTACCGACCGCCACCAATCCTCAATTCACCCAATAGTTTTCTTGAACAACAATCCCCTCCCCCTAAACAAAACCCCAAAAATATTAGGACTTACCTATGACACACACATGACGTTCTCCCCCCACATCGACCAAATCACTTCATCAACCCAACGGAAACTAAACACCCTCCGAACCCTAACCCAACACAAGTTCAGTGACAGGAAACACACCCTTACCACTACTTACAAACAACTCCTTAGAACAAATATAAACTACGCTTCCCCCGCATGGTTCCCCACACTGTCAAAATCAAACTCAAAAAAATTACAAATTACACAAAACACCGCCCTTAGAATTATCACAGGATGCACTAAAACTACCCCCATTCAACATTTACATGACGAGACTTACATCCTTCCTATCTCCATTCACCTGGAGATGGTGGGGACTCAATTCTACCAGAAAACTCTAAATCCAACCCACCCATGTCACCAAATATTCTCCAACCCCTCCCGACACAGACTAAAATCCCCACCCTCCTCACCAGCTAAATTCTATAATGACATCTACAACATTATTCCCCCTCCCCCTCCCCCTCCCAATAGGTCATGGCTTACACATATCCATACACAACTAACTAACACGTACCTACAAAACCGCCCCAATAACAATTTACTAAACTCCCCCTCCCCAAAAATTTCCCCTATAGAAGAAACACTGTCCAGAAGAGGCCAAATTGACCTCGCCCGGAGCAGGTCAGGTCACCACCCAAAACTCATACAATATAAATATAGATTCAAACTAGACAATGTTACCTCCCCCACCTGCACCAGATGTCACATTTCCCAGGACACAATAGAGCACCTCCTTCTGGGGTGCTCCGCTCTCGACGCCCCCCGTGCCGACTTCTCTATATCTTCCCTTCTCGACCTGTGGAACCGCCCAAGAGCGGTGGCCGGCTTCCTGGAAGTGACCCACTCTCAAATGAAGTGGACCGGGAGAAAGAAGTAAAGAAAAAAAAGTATATATATATATATATATATATATATATATATATATATATATATATATATATATATATATATATATATATATATATATATATATATATATATATATATATATATATATATATATATATATATATATATATATATATATATATATATATATATATTTCTTTATATACTATATATATATATATACTCTACTATATCTTATATATATAATTGACCTATTTTATTTATTTTTGCCTTTGTCTGCCGCGTTCTAGCCACCTAGGGCCGCCCTCTTATTCTGCCGCCCTAGGCATTTGCCTAGTTTGCCTAGCGGTTAAGGGGGCTCTGTATTTAATTTGTATTCATAAATACGTTTGTACTTTATTATATTTATGTATATATATTTATTTTACTTTATTTTATTTTATTTTATTTTATTTTGTCTTATTTTGTTTCATATGTATATTATTTTCATACTGTATATTCATTTACTTATATTTTAATCTATTATATTAATTTTATGATTTAAATACAAAGATTTTTTTTTAAATCGAAAATATTTGTTAAGTAGTGCCGATGTTTAAGGCTTTACCACGCCTTTATAATAAATAAAATAAATAAGTGTTGATGTGAAATAGAAAATGATCGATAAATCAAAGTTGGGCAGAGAAAAAGTTAGGATGAAAGTAGGAAGTAATAAAATGCTCGGTGAATGTGTAGAAAAATTACACTGTATTGGCTCTGACAGAAGAGTTGACAAGGGCACCTTGGTGTTCAAAGATATTGAAGATGAACATGGGGAGATTAAGTTGATGAAAGGAAAAACACAAGAGCACCATTTGACTTTCACAAACGAAGAAACATTTGAAGGTGGAACGTATCTTACTCATAGAGTCATTCCAGTTAAAGGTTTACCAAATTAATGATTCAAATGATCAAGCAGAAGTCTAAAGAAATCCAATACGCTGCCTTAAAAGTACAACTCTTTTATCTTACTGCCTGATAACATACTGTATTCGATCACAGTATAATATTTCTACTATGTTACCAACTTGAAATAAGATTGTAAAACAACTAGCAATTTCAACTGTATTAAGGCATTTGTGTTCCGTTGTGTAATGCTTCCATATTTTAATGGGTTTATGACTGTGTTACATAATACGGGTTCTTTATTGTCAAGGAACATGTTAAGTTTTGATTAGTTAAGCTATCTATTTTTCTTTTTTAATATAAAATTTTATATTTTATAATTTTCTCATGGTAAAATCTAAATATAAAATTTTGTTTTCTTGGATGGCAACCAATATTTTATATTCAACTCAGATCAAGTTTGGAATTTTGTCGTAGACTGTGGACATGGTCTAAGTAGGGATGGCGATATATAAAAAAACTTTGATAAATCGATATTTTAAAAAATATCATATTGCATTCGATCCTATCGGTTAATAAAAACATTCGATATATCGATTTTAAAAAATATCGTTATATATTATAAAAAAAAAAAAATATATATATATATATATATATATATATATATATATATATATATATATTATTATATATACTATATATATAGATATAGTTATATGTTTATATATATATATATATTATATTAGTATATATAGTATAGTATAGTATATTATCAATATATTATTATATATATATTTATAATATAGTATATAGTATGGTTATGTGTATAGTAGATATATTTGTGAACCAGGTATGCCTCCGGTGGAAGTTGGAAAGAACATTCTATACAGAGCTCGAACTACAGAGCTGCCACTACAAGTTACAGAGTAGGGCCGAAGCACTGCCCTAAATGTTTAAGATGTGGTTGTAGGTTTCGTGGCACTAAGCCCGCCCCTCCAATGCCGTCTGCGAATTTATCACTTTTAAAATCTGCAAAAAGCATGTAGCTTAAACTTCTAGAGATTAGTACAAAATAATTAGGCATAATGAATTACAGAAACATTATTATTAAAATACAAGCGTCAATATAAATTTAATGCTAATTAAGATATATTAAACGGCCATAAAACAGAGGACAGGGGTCAACCCGTCGGCTTGTAAAATGAGAAGTAGGCAAAATTAAAAATTTGTAAGAACCATCTTAACTTCTTCAATCAACCTTTAAAGGAGAGCGGCCCTTAAGCACCCAGGCTTCAGATAGCTGCACCACCGCACGATGAATGAATTAGATTTCCAGCGGGAAATCAGAGCCACGCGCATCAACAGTGGTCCAGGAAATAAGTACTATTACATGAGTAACGAACGCGCACATTCAGCTTTTTGCTACCTGTTATGTAAGGTAGTTGTTTTTTTTTAACGGGTATGATTTACCGCACGTCTATTGTGTTTGCGCCTGTTGCTTCTATCTCCTTGCACGGAGCTTTCTACTGAGCGCCCAGGCTGCAGCCATCGATGAGAGGCCAGCTCGTCAGCAGAGCGTATCAGAGACGTAATCGCTGTTGGAACGCATAACCGTTGGTAGCACGTTTCTGGTATTTCGCATACGGAACATAACTAATTTGTGCTGACATTCTGGTATTATTATTGTTTTTTATTGTTATTATGTCACCACAAATTTATTATCTATTATTATTATTTACTTGATGTATTATTATTATTATTAATTATTATTATATTATTATTATTATTAGTATTATTATTAAATTATTTATTATTATTTATTATGTTATTATTATTATTATTATATTTGAATTAATTGATTATCTATTTAATTATCGCACTGTTTTGTGGTTATCCCTTAATCTAAGGTATAGCCCACATCCTTGTGTGGCTGTGGATACCGGTCGTCGTACACTCATCTCAAATACAGAAAAAAATTCATAAATAGTAAATAAAAAAAAAAAAATTTTTTTTTAATTATTAGATTATTTTTTATATTATGATAATATATATAGTATATATATATATAGTATAAAATATATAATATGTATTATTATTATATATATATATATATTATATATATATATAGTATGATATAGTATATATATATTATATTATATATATATATATATATATATATAAAAGTATTTTGGTTCAATTTTCATAACCAAAAATAAGTGGGTTCCAAATTCGACCATTGCTGAAAGGTTGTAAATTTCTTTGCATTTTTCCACCTCGTCTGTTATTAGTGCTTTCCGCTCGCTCCACATCTTATTTCTCTTTTGTTTTTTTCTTTTTCACTTCAACTCTGCAATCTTCTATGACGCTTTCCATCTATGTGCGTACTCCGCTCGGCGTAGCAGTTCGTCATTTTGCAAACCTTTCTTCGTTATAGACTATTCCCGGAGCTTTGGTTTGAGGCCTGGCTGAAGTCAGCTGCTGCCTGACCATCGATTATGTACGACGGAAGGGAGAGATATTCCGAGAGTTGTAGTGGAATGGCGTTCTAGACGGCTAGAATGCTTGCCTGCCGGTGCCTCAAAAATCAGGATTGGCCTTGGCAACAGAACTTAATGATAAATCTACAACTCCTTACAACAATCGCTCATAGTAACCGCTGTATTATTCGATCCGTTGGCTCCGTCACCGAGATGAGGAAGCCAGATTTGAACTGCTGCTTGGAGGGCATTCTTCACTGTGGTTCGACCGAGAAAAGCCGCTCGGAATTGTTATGGTAGGGAATGGCGTGGGTTTGGTGGTGGGCGGGCATCTCCATCTATACACGGGGAAGATGGAAGAATAATTCGCACCTGCTTCCTCCAGAAGATGCCTGCTCGAGCATCACAGCGTAGGCAAACAGATAACCGGTACGTTGGTCCCTCACTGAGTGTTTGTGCGGGCTTTGGGCTATCAGCAGTACTAGATATTTTTTTCGGCGCCTCGCCGGTGGAGCCGTTTGGTCCAGGCCTACCTCTTACTGGGCCGTTTCCTCTCTTTTTCTCTCTATTCCTCTGGTCAGACCTACTCGCCGCTCCTCTTACGGCATACTACAACTCAGCGTGTTCAACGCCGCAGAGCACATTCCCAGTTACTCTACCAACACCTCACCCACGTCCTTCCCTCTTGACCGCAGATCCTCTTCCTTTTCCTGTCCTTGCTCCCTCTGCTCCGCTACATACCGTCCCATCCCATTTCACCACCTCGCTGCGCTATGCCTTCCACCTAGTCGTACTGCAGATGTTCCATGCTTCCCTCTCGTCGTAATTCCTCGACCCTCTCGCCGTCCACACTTGTCCTCGGCGCCTGGCATGCAGCGACGTCGTTCTCGAGTGACCGCGTGCTGGCCAACGCATAGGCCGCCCGCGGTCTAGAGAGCGTGATGCGAGCAGTAGGCCGTCATAATTTGCACCGTGCTATCGTCCGCTATCCGGGATGGAAGAGCGCCCCGGGCCTCTCGTGAGCTCTGTCAGGGGGTACTGTGTTGGTATATTTAGGTACTCTCTGTGGAAGTGGATAAGAAGCATTTAATACAGAGCTTGAACTTACCATGAGCTGAAACTACAAAGGTTAACAGATGGTAGTAAGGCGCGGAACACGTCGTCTAGTCGTTTTTAATTGATGTGGTTGTAGTTTCGTGAATAAGCCTACGCCTCCCAAGCCGCCGAATTAAGCCTTTTCAAATATCGCTAACAGTTCACTGTAGCTTCCTGTCCTAAGAAGTTAAGTACAAATAAATACGCTAAAATTTATACAGTACATCTTATATTTAAAATTACAAGCATTAATATGCAAATTATAATAATTAAACCCCAAAGAGACTAGAGGACAGGGGTCTCACCTTAGCGTTGTCAAGAATCGGAAAGTAGGGATATATATAAAAATTGTTAAGAAGCACTTAACGCTTCTTGCAAGATTGCACACGTTAAAGAAGCGGCCGCTAAGCTCTCCTGCTGTTCATCTATAGTATATATATTAATTATATATATATAATTATTTATTATAATAGTATATATATTTATATATAAGTATATAATATATATAATATATATAGTATATATTATATAAATATATATATATTATACTATATATATGTAGTATAATTATATATATATAATATATATATATATTATATATATAATTAGCAAAGCTTGATATATATTATATTATATATATATAAAGTATATATAATATATATATATATAATATATATATATATCATAGTATATATATATAGTATATATATATATATTGATATAGGATTATTTAGTATGTATTTATATATATATATATGATATATATATATATATATATTAGTATATATATATTATATATTATAGTTGTAGAAAACTGGTATAGGGGTCTTGGTAGGTTAGGTATTACACTATTACTAAAAAGGGTCGCGCACCTGAATAGTTTGGGAAACACTGCTCTAAGTCAAAGGACACATCATTTCATATATACTCTTGGATCTTGCAAATTTTCTACGAAAAAATTAATAGGCGAGGTATTTTTTAAATGTAAGAAAATTAAATGGGAAAATAGTTATGGAAACAGAAAAATTTCAATATTTTCTTTGTAAATGGTGAATTTTTAAATATAAATTAATTAATATTAACAAAAAAGTAAAAAGAAATTGCTATATATATTTTAGGGCTTCACACCTAAGCATATAAAAATAAGTAAACTCAGGCAATTTATTTCAGTTTAAATTTGATGTATCTACGAAAAGTTTGTAGAGTGAATGTATACGACATCACAGCTTTTTCCTTTTTAATTAACGAATACCGTAGAGTGGGATACACGTTGCCCCAATGCAGGGCAGACCTCCGCCGGACTACCGCGGGCTCTCGGCAACACCGATGTTTAAAATTCTTCTTTTTTCGTATAACAATGAAAGAACACAACCTTAGCGAAGGTAAGTTTAAAATTTTTTCCTTTACATGCGATTTATACCTCATCGTCGTAAAAATTCCCTCACCTCAAAACTGTGTTCGTAGAAAATTTGCATGACCCATACTCTTAAGGCACACACATTAAAATTCACCGATTGGTGCTTACGAAACATAAGAAATGCTAAAGTTTGCGTTCGATTTTGACAAATTTACCATAAATTTAGGAAAATGCTCACCAAAAGTAGGGAATTTCCTAAATTCTGTAAGGTTGTTATTTCCCGTGCTTGCCAAATTTAGGAAAATGCTTATGAAAAAATGTAAACAAACAAGATGGCGACGTAGAGGTCCGTTTGATTTGATGATAATTTTTAATTCATAAAATTAGCTTTAAATCTAATTTCTTCCAAATCGATAAACTCCACAATAGTTGATCAATTATTTGTAATATAAACCATTGTTATTTTTTTATTTATGTTTATTTCTAAACCACGTGCTCCCTCACAACAGCTGATCAAAATATTTGTAAAGAAACGTTCGTTTATGTACAAAATTCATGCTATAACAGGATTAGCATTTCTTATCGAGCGTAAGCACAAATGACAAAAACGATAACGGCTTATCATTATCATTCGATACTGAGGAAAAAAATAAATAACGATATATCAATATATTGGAGGTAAAAATATCATCGATATTATTTAGATAATATCGATATATATCGATACTCTTACGGCATCCCTAGGTCTTGTACCTATTTCAAGAAATTTAATTGGAACCTTGGTTTAATAATGTCTTTAACTGGTAATTTTTATTTTATTTTATTTATTTTTAGGTTGTCATTCTACCATTATATTTAACTGGATAATAAAATTGTTGAGTGAATGAAGCCTGTGTGTAGTATTTCTGACGTTAGTTGAATAAAGACATTAGGCAGTCATATGGGCCTATAGAGTGGCCAATCTAAACCGTTTTTGAAGGTGATTAGGGTCGTGTGTTATATGCCCACTTTTGCTCTAGTAATGGTTTATTTTGACTCTGTCAGCTAACATTTTGTCTAAACTATCCAAATATATGGACTAAATGTATTCTAGGCTACACCCCTAGCACTAAAAACTATGATTGAATGTTAGGTAATAGTGGAGCAAAACTGCTCAATCGCCTATTGCCATAAAAATCACGGTGTTGTAGATTATAGCCTTTCAGGTATGATTATGGCCAAAAGATGTTTATTTTACAACAGAACTTTCAAATAAAATATCTGGGTTGACTAAATTGTATAGTGAAATAAACGTAGTTGCGTTGTGTATTATTTAATTTTTTCCTTTAAGGAAGAAGGAAAAAAGAATGATAGCAAGGAGGAGAGAGTAATTGGGAATGAGGAAGGAAGAAACATAGAAAAAAAAACTAATAGACAATTAAGTGATACAGATGCTTTATTGGCAGAAGAATTAAAAACAAAGACAATATCAAAGGACATTGGATTGGACAAACGTTTTCAATATTCATTAAAAGTGGATTATGAATTTAATAGAGACCCATTGGTTGAGCAAGTGACAGAACAGATACAACAAGAGACAAAAGAAGTGAAACTGAAGGATAAGGAAGCAAATTACAATACAACAACGATAATAGTAGCGCAGAGGGGTGTCGACCCCAATTTTTATGAAAATCACAGCATATATAAACTCCAAAAAAATAATAATGAAGAATAGTGAAAACGAAAATTGGCAGTCTCTTTAGAAAAAAAAGTTAGCCTCTCAAAAGTTGGTAAAACTCTTATAGACTTTTCATTTTTTATCCATCAAGGTTCAGTCTCATTTCATACTCTCTAGTTCAGATTAGGATAAGTTTTGTTATTTATACATAGAGAAAATCAATGTAGAATTAATAAATCTTATCATGACCTGAACTAGGACGTCCCTAAATTTTTTTTTTTATAAGAAAGCCTATAGGAAAATTTTAAACTTTGAGAGGCTGTAACTTTTTTTCCTAAAGATAAATCATTTTTATTTTTTAAGTTTCATTATTATTTTTTTAGAGTATATCCTACGATTTTTTTTTTTTATAAGAATCTTATGGGAAAATTCAAACTTTGAGAGGCTGTAACTTTTTTTTCTAAAGAGACTGCCGATTTTCTTTTTTACTATTCTTCATTATTATATTTTTAGAGTATATCCTGTGATTTTCATAAAAATCGGAGTGACACCCTTCTGCTTTACTATCACCAATCACAGCATAGACTCTAAAAAAAAAATATGGTAATATAATGTAGTAGCTATAGAAAACAAAAATGACTGACGTCTTTAGAAAAAAAAAGTTCCAGCCTCTCAAAGTTGTGAATAACCCTAACAGGTTTTTTTTATACTCAAACTGATTGGAACTTCATGTTTTATCACACTTTACGGCATATTCTACTTTATAAACTGCGCTAAGGAAAAGGGAAGACAATAGCCAACAGATATGTTTATGAACATCATCTTTAAGAAAATTTTACATTATTGAAGATTTTTTTTTAATGTATATATAGGCCCTATACATAAAAAAAAAGAAAAAAAATATAATATAATAATGTTATACGAAAATAAAAAAAATTAAGAAAATGAAGTAAACGCTATAATCTATATAATATACTATATAGTACATATATATTATATATATATATAATTATAGTATATTATATATATATATATATATATATATAGTATATATCATATATATAATATATATAAATCATAAGACTCCACATATTTTCTGAAAAAATTCTAAGTCCAAAATCAATATATTGATATGTAATATAAATAATAATCAATAATAATACATAATAATAATAATAATAACCTAATAATTAATGAATAATAATAATAAAAATAATAATACTAATAATAATAATAATAATAATAATAAATAATAATAATGTAAAAAATCAGTTTTGATCTACAAAATTTCTAAGTTTTTTAAGAAAATTCTCTTTTTAGCTACAGCTTCTGGAATTATGTCAGAAGCTTGTCACTAAACAATTTTCTTAAAAAACGTATTAACTTTTTTGAACTTAGAAAAATTTTTTCAGAAAATATTTAGATCAAAAACTGGATATTTATCAATAAGT
>JABUQX010061613.1:5000-31322 GCA_015478945.1 Trachelipus rathkii
ATATATATATATATACTTTGCATTGAGGAATCCCTTTAGCCTTAAGTCCACATCTTCAGGAACCTGTAGAAGGTCGCTGGACAGAGCCATAAATCTAATGTGGATTATATAGTGAAATTTTCTCTGATAAAGTAATGTTTTATGCATTTTCTTAATATTTTTTTTAAAACTATTTTGAAGATTTTTTTTCAAAACCCTTCGGGAGGCCACACATCAAAGACAGAAGAAACATGAAGCATGTTTCATAAAATATCAACGCATTGTTTTTGATGTAACTCTCTATATTATTGAAATGACTTGTGTGTGACATGATTGTGAAACAAAGCGAGATGAAACGGGTTTCATTGAAATAGAACTTGTTCTATTTTTTTTTCAGCCAATCACGAAATATGGTAGTTACTCTGATCCTTCTAAATATCGCCCTATCGCCCTATACTTGCATTCTATCTAAAATCTTTGAAACTATTCTTAACTCATTTCCTGGATCACCTGGAGTCTCATTCCATTTTTTTTAGATCATTAGTATGGCTTTCGTCGCTCGAGGTCAACTGATGACATTTTCCTATTTCACTGATTTATGGTTTTCTCCCTTTAGAGACTATCGGGAGTCTTGTGTGGTGGCACTTGACATATCAAAAGCTTTAGACCGGGTATGTCACGCGTCATTACTCTATATGTTACCTTCCTTTGGATTTCCTCTTCTTTGCATACTATTGTCAATTTTCTCTCTGATCACTCCATATCAGTACTCGTTGATGGAGCAACCTCTTCCGCTTTTCCTGTTAATTGTGGTGTTCCTCAAAGGTCTGTTCTATCCCCAACTTTATTCCTTCTTTTCATTAACGATCTCCTCAGATGTACTTCTAGCTCTATTCATTCTTATGCCGACGACTCAACTCTCCATTCTTCCACTTATTTTAAATCTGCTCCCGTTTTTGCTTCTAGTGTTTCCTCTCGTCTGCAGTTTTCCAATTCTATTCTTGTGGATCTGGATGGGATTTCCCGGTGGGGTTACCTTAACTTTGTGAAATTTACCTCTAAAACCTCAACTTCTTTAAATCCCTCTGAAAAAACAGCTCCCAACTTTCCTATTTCATAAGACGGCTCAAACGTCTCACCTGTGAACAACTTGAACATTCTTGGTCTAAACATATATAACAAATTGTCTTGTAAACCTCATATCACAATGGTTGCGAAGATGGCCTCAAAGAAACTGGGAGTTCTGTTAATGTTGCAGGAATTTTTTTCTTCTGCAAAGCTGCTCCAGTTATATAAGACTTTATTGGCTCTTGTTTGGAGTGCTGTTCTCACATTTGGGGGGCTAGGGCTCAACATTTCTATTAGATAGAGTTGAGTCTGAAGCTAAGAGATTAATAAACTGTCCCCAACTTTCAAACTCCCTTAACCTTCTATCTCTGCAACTTGAAGATGGCGCACTATCTCTTTTCCATAGGTATTACAATGGAAGATGCTCGGGGAAGTCGACCTCTCGCATTCCACCATCATTGCATGATGACCCACATAGAACAAGGGGTGCCTTGCCCTCGCACTAATTATAATGCGTGAGTAATGTAAACTCCTGTCCCGTTAATTGTGGTGCCTCCTTTCCAGCCACTTCTGTTCTGTGAAACTCCTTGCCATCTTCTGTTTTTCCCAAAGCCCACGTCTGCTCTCACCTGAGATATTTGCTTTTGGCTTGGGCTACGATGCTTTTACTCCTATTTTCTGCCCCGTCCTCGAAAAGGGTCCAGCCTGTGAGTGCTGGTAATCAGTATATATATATATATATATATATATATATATATATATATATATATATATTATATATATATATATATATATATATATATATATATATATATATATATAGATATATATATATTATATATATATATATTATATATTTTATATATAGTATATATATATATAATATATTTATTGAGGTGCTCGCGCTCTCGACCCCCATATGCCGACTTCTCTTATATCTTTCCTTCTCGACCTGTGAACCGCCCAAGAGCGGTGGCCGGCTTCCTGGAAGCAGTGTGGCCCTCCAGTTGAGGTGGGCCAGGGGCATATATATATATAATATATATATATATATATATATATATATATAGTATATATATATATATATATATATATATATATATATATAATTATAATAATGATGATTGAGGACAGGGTTTGTGTTATGTCTCCTTGGTTATTTCAATTTGTATTGATGGGGTTTATGAAAGAATTCGAGGTGGGGATGGCAGGAAATAGTGTTTAGGAATGATGGAGAATGGAGAGGAGTGGAGGGTGCCCACCTATTATATATCCGGATGATTTGGTTCTGTGTGGCGGAGTCTGAAAGAGTTTTGAGTGGATTGGTGGAGAAGATTGCAGGGGGATGTAAAGGAGGGTTTGAATAGTAAACGTGTATAAGAGTAAAGGTTTATGTTGTGAGTGAGGGACAGTTGTCCTCCCAGTGGTGGAAGTTTGTTAGATGATGGCAGCTGGGCAAGTGTCTGAGTTTAAATATTTAGGGTATGTGTTGGGTGAGAAGGGGAACGGAATGATGCAGAGTGTAGTAGGAAAGTTGTGGTTGTTTGGCAGGAAGGTGGTTGGTGCAATTAAATCGTTGACGTGAATGTAAAGGGACTAAGTCTTGAGTTGCGCTAGAGTCTTACAGGAGGGTATGTTGTTACCTGTGTTATTGTAATGTTAGGTGAGACTATGGTCTGGAATAAGAAGTATAGATCTAAAGTTTCAATGTGTTCAGGATGGACAATCTTAGGGGCATTCTAGGTTTGAAAAGAATTAATAAAGTGAGGAATGAACGAATTAGAGTTGTGTGGTGTGAGAAAGGGGTAAATGAGAGAATAAATGAAGTATGTTGGAGATGGTTTGGTCATGGTGGAAAGGATGAATGAAAGTCGGTTGTTGTTTAAGCGGATGTATAGTGGAGAGTGTGTTTGGAAACCGACCGGCTGGGAGACCGAGAGAAAGTGGATTAAGTCGGTGAAACGAATGTTGAAGGAGAGAATGTGAGTTTTGGCAGAGCGAGAATAAGTGATTGATAGGGAGGAATGGACGGGGTTTTGTATGGGGGCATGGTTGTGGCCCACCTGGGCCAGGGGATGAACCCTTACATTGACGATTACCATAGTGAGGGTCCGTCGCGGTCCTATGATGCTCTAGGGTGGATTTTCTGTCTGTGACGAGCTCTCACTAATTAATGGTACAGAGGGGCGGTAAGGCTGGGCTTTTCTTTCGACGTTTTGTCATGTTCTCCTACGGCTTTCTTTTCCGATGCTTGTAACGACATATTACGTCTAGTCTTTAGGGGGAAAAGAGAAAGGGGAAAAAAGAAAGAAAAAAAAATATATATATATATATATATATATATATATATATATATATATATATATATATATATATATATATATAATATATATATATATATATATATATATATATATATATATATATATATATATATATATATATATACATGGTGGAATGAAAGAGGTGATGAAAGCGCGTTAAAGGTAAAAAAGAAGCGTGGTTAATGTACTAAAAGCAAGTGATGAAGAGGTAAAAAGCTCGATGTTCGTAATTATATATGGTGGAAAGGAAATACTAAAAGGTGTATACGTGGAGGAACAAAGAGGTAAATGAACAGTTTGAAGGAGGATGAGGGGACTAACAAGGAAATAGGAAGCTCTCTGGAAGGAAGCGCGAAAGGTTAAGAATTGAGAATAAGGGAATCTGCTAGAATAATGAATAGGGATTGTGCTTTGTAACTGATGAAATGGATGTGAGGGAGTGTGGAGGGAGGAACACTTTCGAAAATCTGCACATATTAACAGTAATGATGAGGTGTTAGTGATTGTGTGTGGTGTTGATGGTGCAAGAAGGAATAGGTATTTGGGATGAGGTTATTAGTTAAGGAGGAGGTAATGCGGTAGGGTGAGGAAGTGAAGAATGGTAAAATCTTGCAGGTATAGATGAAATTACTGGTGAAATGATCAATAACGGAGGCGAGATGGTGATTGATTGGATTTGGAAGTTGTGTAATAAAGCGTTTATGGTGGGTATAGTTCCAAGGGATTGGAGGAGAGCGTAATAGTACCCTTTGTATAAGGTTAAGGGAGAAAAGGGGGAACTGTAGAAATTATATAGGGAATAAGATTTATGAGTGTTGTAGGGGAAGGTATATGCTGGTATTTTTGGTTGCGAAGAAGTGCGTCGAGTGACTGAGGGATGATTGGTGAGAAGTACAAGGTGCGTTTAGGAGTGGTAGAGATGTGTGGATCAAATCTTTACTTGAAAAACAAATGATTGAGAAAATACGGGAGAAGAAGAATAAATTGTATTTAGGTTTTATGGATTTGCAACAGGCGTATGATAGAGTTAATAGGGAAGCGTTATGGGCCTATGGCAGGTGTTAGTGATATATGGTGTTGGTAGTAGGCTTCTGAATGGAATCAAAAGTGTATGACGTAGGTGAAGCGTGTTTGTAAGATAAATGGTGTCCAATTGGTGATTGGTTATAGGATTATAGCGGAGTAAGACAGGGTTGTGTTATGTCTCCTTGGTTATTTAATTTGTATATGGGATGGGGTTATGAAAGAATTCGAGGTGGGAGATGGCAGGAATGGTGTTAGAATGATGGAGAATGGAGATGAGTGGAGGGTGCCCTACCTATTATATGCGGATGATTTGGTTCTGTGTGGCGAATCTGAAGAGAGTTTGAGAGGATTGGTAGAGAGATTTGGCAGGGTGTGTAAAAGGAGGGGTTTGAAAGTAAACGTGGATAAGAGTAAGTTATGGTGTGAGTGAGGACACTCCTCAGTGTGAAGTTATTTAGATGTGTGAGCAGCTGGAACAAGTGTCTGATTTAAATATTTAGGCGTATATGGTGATGAGAAGGGTACGGACGATGCAGAGTGTAGTAGGGAAAGTTGTGAAATGGCAGGAAGTGGCTGGTGCAATTAATCGTTGGTGGAAGCAAAGGGACTAAGTCTTTGAGTGCTGCTAGGTCTTACATGAGGGTATGTTGTTTACCTGTGTTATTGTAGTAGTGAGACTATGGTCTGGGGTAAGAATAAGAAGTATAGATCAAAAGTTCAATTGTGTCAGATGGGGACAATCTTAGGGGTTGCTTAGGTGTGAGAAGAATTGATAAAGGAGAGGGCATGAACGTATTAGAGAGTGGTTTGGTGTGAAGAAAGAAAGGGGTAAATGAGAGAATAAATGAAAGTATGTTGAGATGGTTTGGTATGTGGAAAGGATGAATGATAGTAGGTTGGTTAAGCGGTATGTATAGTGGTGAGTGTGTTGGGACCGACCGGCTGGAGACGAAGAGAAAGTGGATTGAGTCGGTGAACGAATGTCTTAAAGAGAGAAATGTGGTTTGGCAGAGGCGAGAATAAAGGTGCAGAATATGGGAGAGAATGGCGGGGTTTTGTATGGAGGGGCATGGTTGTGGCCCACCTGGGCCAGGGATGAACCCTTACATGGACGATTTACCATAGTGAGGGTC
The DNA here is from genome assembly GCA_015478945.1 of Trachelipus rathkii. Taxonomy (NCBI): domain Eukaryota; kingdom Metazoa; phylum Arthropoda; class Malacostraca; order Isopoda; family Trachelipodidae; genus Trachelipus; species Trachelipus rathkii. The sequence goes on from JABUQX010061613.1 coordinate 10,531, forward strand.
CCTCGCGGTCCCATGATGCTCTAGGGTGGATTTTCTGGTTGCGACGAGTTCTCACGTAATAATGGTAAGGGCTGGGCTTTCTTTTCGACGGTTGTTTTCATGTTCTCCTACTGCTTTTTCTTTCCGTTGCTTTACAGCACCTACACCCCAATCTTGGAGGCAAAGAGGAAGGTGAAAAAGAAGAAAGAAAGATATTATAATATTATATATATATATATATTATATATATATAATATTATATATATATTATATATATAATATTAATATATATATATATTATATATTATATATATATATATATATAATTATATATATATATATATATATATATATTATTATGTTTTGAGAGGATTGGTAGAAAAATTTGGGCAGGGTGTTGTAAAAGGAGGGGTTTGAAAGTAACGTAGATAAGGATAAGGTTATGGTTTGTGAGTGAGGACAGTTCTCGGTGTGAAGTTATGTTAGATGGTAGGCAGCTGGAACAAGTGTCTGATTTAAATATTTAGGGTATGTGTTGGATGAGAGGGAAACGGGATGATGCAGAGTGTAGTAGGAAAGTTGTGAATTGGAGGAAGGTGGCTGGTGCAAATTTAAATCGTGGTGCAATGTAAAGGGACTGTCTTGAGTGTGCTAAGGATCTTACATGAAGGTATGTTGTTACCTGTTTATTGTATAGTAGTGAGACTATTGGTCTGGAATAAGAGGTATTATATATATATATAAGTTATATATAGTCAGATGAAATTTCTTTTGCGGCGTGCTAGGTGTGAGAATAATTCAAAAAATAAGGAATGAACGTATTAGAGAGTTGTTGGTGTGAAGAAAGGGGGGTAAATGAGAGAATAATTAAAGATATGTTGAGATGGTTTTGGTCATGTGGAAAGATGATGAATGATAGTCGGTTGTTAAGCGGATGTATAGTGGTTGGGAATCGACCTGCTGAGAGACTGAAGAAAAAAAGGGGATTGAGTCAGTAAAAGATGTCTGAAGAGAGAAATGTGAGTAGCAGATGCGAGAGCAAGTGTATAATAGAAGAGTTGAATGGGGGGTTTTTGATGGGTATGGTTGTGGGCCACCTGGGCCAAGGGATGAACCTTTACACTGACGATATGCTATAGTGAGGGTCCGTCGCTGTCCCGTGAAGCTCTATGGTGGATTTTCTGACTGTGACGAGTTACCACTAATAGGTATAGAGGGGGCGGTAAGGCTGGGCTTTCTTTTCGACTTTTGTCATTCTTCTTCTGCTTTTCTTTCCCGATGCATGTTACGCACCTTACCCCCAGTTTTGGGGAGAAAAAGGCAGAAGAAAGAAAGAAAGAAATAATAATATAATAATAATATAATAATAATAATAATAATAATAATAATAATAATAATAATAATAATAATAATAATAATAATCCCTAAGGTAATCCACTTCGACCCAAGAGACACCGTATTTTTATTTGTATTTTATGGCGTTCATATTTTCCGATCTGCGACAAGGAATTTCGGCGTAAGGTCTCTTTGGTTATTCATAATACAAATGAATGCAAACTAAATTTTGTTAAAAAAAAAAAAAAAAAAAAAAAAAAAAAAACTTTTATAAGGCAAATAATTATTATAATAATAATGATTATGGCAAAATTGTTGGCGTAAGATAGATAATTACTATTAATAATAAAATTAACAACAATATCAATAATATAAATGAGAAATAAACTGATCTATTCTTCTCTTTATAGCAATTTCATTAGTACAAAATAAATGAAAATTTTAAGAAAAAAATTTAACCTTATAATAATAATCATCATAATTAACTTACTTACTGTCCTCCCCCAGAAAGGTCCTTGTCTTGTAGAAAACCACGACCTTTCAGTGGACTCAGCATGCGTCTCCACTCAGCTCTGTCTTCCCACAGTCTTCTCCCTTGTATTTCCTCCACCGCAGGCATCCTACATCTCAACAACGACATCCTCCATCTCTTCCTTGGTCTTCCTCCGAGTCTTCTTCCATCCTGCATTCACTCCCATCGTTTCTTCGCCAGCCTGTCTTCCTGCATCCTTTCCAAATGTCCCCACCATCTGATTCTTGCGACATCTATCCTCCTCACCATAGGTGTCACTCCGACTTCCCTTCTGACTCTTTCATTCCTTATTCTATCTTTCTTAGTTTTCCAATTATTGCTCTCAAGATCTTCATCTCCGTTGCCTGTATCCTACTTTCATGCCTTTTGGTAGTACACCATGTCGCTGCACCGTATAGCAATATAGGTGCTAACACTCCTTCGTAAATACTTCTTTTCACCTCTACACCTATATGTTGGTCTTTCATCAAAGGATACACAGCCCTTGCCGCTTTTCCGAACTTCGTTATCCTATGCGTGATCTCTGCATCACACCCTCCGCCCTCTGTATATATTCCACAAAGGTATTTAGATTCTTTAACTTTCTTCAAGCTTTCTCCATTTACCATGAATCTCCCAACTCCTTCCCCTCTCTTGCCACCATCTTCAACTTTCTGTTTTCTCGTGCTCATTTGTAGTTCCTTTTGCTCCAAGTTTTTACCCCGCGAAACATCTAGTAATTCTTTTCCATTTCTTTCTCTACCACGTCCACACGCCAAAATCATCCGCATGCTGCCATGATGTCTCCCTCCATTTCCCCACCTCCTCTTTAACCTCCTCAAAATGACTTTATCAATGTAAGCTATGAACAGTAAAGGTGACAATACGCTTCCCTGTTTCATCCCCTTCGCCACCTCAAACCATTTTTTCATTTTTATACCTGGTTCTGACATTGCACTTTTTGACACTTTTTAGTTCTTCTTCAGTGCTATCACGACAATCCTCTCCCCACATCCATAATTCTCTTCTTAACGCCCTCATAATCATTCCTAGGGACTGTGTCAAAAGCTTCCTTAAATCATAAACACTACATTAGATCATCCTGTGTTTACTCGTAAATCTTCTTCTCCAATCTGTCTCAAGGTAACATAAGGGTGCGTCGTACTCTTACCTTCCTGTACCCATGCTGTTTCCTCTCCTAGTTTGTGGTTCGATGATCTCTCCCAATCTTTTCCTCCAAACACTCATATATTTTGCCATTTGATCCTATCAAGGAATCCCCCTGTAATTTTTTGCACTCTCTGGAGTCTCCTTTCTGTTTTATACATTGGAATAATAATTGTTTTTTCCCCGCTTTCTGGACCTTTTTCCTTCTCCAACACTCATTTAGTAGCTCCAAAACCTTCTCTCTCAACACCCCGCCCTCCTTAATCAACTCAACTGCTATTCCATCTTCTCCGGGAAGCTTTATCATTTTTCATTTTTTTTATGGCTTCTTCTAGTTCCTCTCTAGTAATTTCATCCTCCGCATCCTCTTCATCATCTCTCTCCAACACACCTCCTCCTCCTCTCCTTCATTTAGCAACTCATCAAAATATTCCTTCCATCTATTATTTATTTCCTCTGGTTCCACCAGGGTTTCTCCCTCTTTATTCTTAATATTACTTTGTCTTTCTTTTTGGTTTTCTATACGCCTTTGCCATCTTAAATATCTTCTTCTATTACCTGCTGCATTTCTGCTAGCTCCTCTTGCCATCTTTTGGTGTCGTGTGGCTTGCCTCATTCCTTTGCATTTCTTTTCACTATTTCTGCCCTCTACATATTCTTGCCTTGATTGAGCCGTTCTTCTTTTTAACCATCTTCTCATTTTTGTTGTTTTTATCTTTCACGCCTCCTCCACTACTCGTGTGTCCTCTTCTTTGTACCTCCCACATATCTGTATCCCAGCTCCTCCCCCGCTGCCTCCATTATTTTCTCTTGTAGTTCTGTAAAAATCTCTTCTCTATCTAGCTGGCCTATTCTCTCTCATACCCTATTTCTATATGCATCTTTTTTACTCTGTTCTTTCAGGGACTCCACCTTTACTATCTTTCTCTTGTCTAAGGTATTATTCTTTTCTGCTCTAATTCTAAAGTCAGCCACCAACAGTCTGTGGTCTCCATAGTTTCACCCGGCATGACCTTAACATTCAGTATCATTCTCCTATCTGAAGCTATTACATAATCTATTACCGATCTCTGATCAAACTCTCCCGTGTTGCTGTTCCATCTGTACCTGGTTTATCTATGTAATGCTCTGTGGTCAAAGTATGTATTCATGATTTTAAAACCCCTCCTCACAGAAATCCAACAGTCTTTCTCCCTCTATATTTCTTTCCTCTTATCCAAAACATCCTATCCCCTCTTCCGCTTCACTCCTGCTCCCCACCCTTGCATTAAAATCTCCAATCAGCAAACATATGCTATTTTCTTCACTTCTCAACCTTACCCATCTCTCCATCAACTCTTCCTTCTCATTTGAACGTCCCTGTTGGAGTGCATATTCCTGGAACACATGGTACTTCCTTCTCATGATTTTGAAACTGCACACCATAAGTCTTTCATTTATTCATTCCGCTTTCAGTATATATGGGCTCATCCTAGGTCCTACTACGAATCCCACTCCATGCTTCCTCCAACCTTCCTCTACTCCACTGTACATCAGGACATACCCTCCTCCGCTCCCCTTACCTTCATCTCCGCCATGCCCAGCAGGTCAATCCTCCTCCTCTCCATCATCCTCACCACCTCCTCCTCCTTGCCGCTGCATGTTGCAACGTTCAACGTTGCACATCTAAATTTTTGGTGTGTATCCGAATTCATAGTCCGTTTTCGTCGCCTAGTTCGTGAGCCGAAAAATCTGTCCTGTTCCGAGGCTGAGTCTAGGGTATTGCAAGCAGGTCATGTTGGGCAGCGGCTTGCTGGGCCTGTCCTGCCTCAACCAGAGCTCCTTTGGCCGGAAGAGGGAAAAGAAAAATCCCTCCTCTTCCGTTACCAGGGCACACGACGTGGACGTGGAGTTGGATTTTGTGGTAATAATAATAATAATAATAATAATAATAATAATAGTAATAATAATAATAATAATAATAATAATAATAATAATAATAATAATAATAATAATAAAAATCGTCTGCATCGAATAGTAACCCAACCCCTAAAGGGCGAACGTTGTTTTTGGAAGCATGCGGAAATCCTAGGCTAGCTTTGAGGTTATTAAAAGATAGGCCAATAGAAATAGGTCCGCATGAATTTTTCGTGGGAAGGCCTATTATCCCGACCTTAAAATGAAACCTACATTTGCTTAAAAATTAATCCTAACGAAAAAATTATAAAATAATAATAATAATAATATATGCGAGTTGATATAGCTTACAGATAAAATAAACGAGATTAATTAATAAAGATATCTTTACAGGTGTTATCCAGAAACCTACCTTTTTTACTAAATCTTTAAAAATACGGAAAATCTAAAATTTGTTAAAAAATTTATAGTAGTAATAAATATATATAGTATCGGGTAGAAATTATTTAAAAGAAAGTAGGCTACCTAAAATTAAAATAACCACGTGGTTTTGGTCTGCGGCCTATTTTCAAATGTAAAACGAGGCTAAAGTTTGTTTAAAATTATATGTACGTTTTAATAACAAAATTAATAAAAATATGAAAATAATAAGAATAAGAATAATAATTATTTATCGATCGGTGAGGTTGAATTTCGACATAAGGCCTATTTGTTTATTTTATAAATCGAGTAAATGCAACCTAAATTTTGAAGAAAAGAATGAAATCCTTTTAAAATGAAAATGATAACATACATGCTAGTAATAATCCAGCTAATAAAAATAGCAAAAATCTTAATAGTTGATAAAGCTTATATAATGGTATCAACTATCGGATCGAGTTTTCCTACATTCGGCCTGCGTTATCTATAAACTTTCTCTTTACTTAAATCAATTTTAAAATTTCATAAAAAGTAATAATGATAATATATAAAATACGACATTATTTACTAAGATGAGGACTATATATCAATATCTTTACCGGCTTTTTCTAAATATATATATATATATATAATATATATTATCTTATATATATTATATCTAATAATATATATTATATATATTATATATAATATATAATTATCTATATGATATATTTTTCCTTGGGTTGGAGTATTATGATGGTTTTCGTTAATAGTTTTATAGATAGTATATAGTTATTTCTATATATATAATATATATAATAGTAGTATAGTATATATATATATATATATTATATATATTATATAATTATTTAATATATATATTATATATATATCATATATATAATATATATATATTATATATTTCGGTGAAAAACCTGTAATAAAACCTTAGGGCTCGTCAAGGCTGGTTCTGCTACTGCCAGTGGTCTCCAAACTTTTTTTGATCGCGTACCTCTAAAATTAAGTAAAATAAATTATCAGTTTGTATACATATACAAATAATATAGATATATATTATATATTATGTAAAAGACACGCGAACATTGAGAGGACACTCACACTCGTCGTGATACACGACAATAAAATTCGCTAGTGTAGTGAACCTACTTCGTTTTGGCGTACCTCCCAAGTATCACTTTGGGTACCTCTGGGGATATACAGCGTACCGAACTTTGGAGACCAACGCCATCGGGTCCTCCACACTTTTTGTGATCGCGCTACGCGCCTCATACGGAAATATTTTTATATAGCTGGCGAACCTGGCTCAGGCTAATAGATACTATATATAGATATATATAGAATAATATATTATATTTATAATAATAATATTTATATATCATAATATATATATATTATATATATAGTTTATATATATACATAAAAGGAAAACGTGTAAGAATATTAATTTATTATTAATATATAGTATTAGTATATAATATATATATATATATATATATAATATATATATATATATATATGTACTACTCGTCAAAAAATAAACGGCATCAATAGGGGTAAATTTCAGCATCGCGAGTCGGACGGGAAAGGCTCCTAACCACATGTAACCCCACACAACACAGACTGACAAGCATCAAGTGTAAGTATGTAAGCACAAACACCGCAGAGAATTCGCTTTACAGTATCTCGGTTCCGTCTACACGTTGGCGTATAAATTTTAAGGTAAAACATAAACGCTGACTGTAGCTAAACCTGGGAGAGGTTGGGTAGGTTATGTGTCGGGGGTAACTAACGAGCCGAGGATCAATTCACAGGTACGAAGTGACTCACGATAAGCTATGGGACGAGGATAGTGGCGGTCAAACTGTCAAGAGATCAGGGCGTGCAGATAACAACACTCACCACGCCGAAGGACACGAGTTTATCGGGCAGCTTGATCGACGGGCCTCGGTGCACGCGCAACACAAATGCCATTGCATGGGTGGTCCTAACGGTACCAGGAAATCCTGACCATATTCGCCGGCGAGGACAGAAGAGAGGCTGCACAGGGGCCACGGCACCGCCTGGAAGACCGATTTATCTCTGCGTGCATTAAGCGAGAGCGGCCAACACAAACGCTAGCACCGGACATCTGTGAGATACAGCTGGCGGGGTACACGGCACCAGGGTGAGTGAACAATACAGTGCGTCGAGGCCTTGCGGAACATAATTACCGGCGCACGAAGGCTGCCATAAGGTTCATCGCACACCCGTGCACATCGAGGGCGCGACTGGCTTTTTCGCCCGAGAACACATGCATTGGATCGGTCGATGATTTGGCATAGGTTGCTCTTGTACGAACGAGTCGAAGTGAGTGTCCTCTGTCGCCTCGGACAGCGTGCTAGACGTATCACCGACACCGACGGAAGAATTCGGACAACTGCCCATGTTCTGCAGGTGCGCGCCATTTGAGGTGGGTCGGTTATGGTCTGGGGAGGCATTCTGCTTTATCGGGGCTAAGGAGTTGCCTACACATCTTCGAATGGAGGCCTCACTCTTACAGCCGTATAGGTATATCAATAAGACATCTTCGAGCCATATGCCTCCACTACATCAATCGGTGATCTCTTTCATCCTAATTGCAATGACAATTGCAAGAATTGTGAATGGACTACTGTTTAGGACGGTCAAATTACGCGTTGGAGTGGCCAGCCAGCGTATAGTCCGGACCTCAACCCAATCGAAAATTTGTGGGCTGGATAAGCGGTCCTGAAACGTCGGATCGACAGCCGCTATACCCCCTTCACGAACCCTCCCGGACCTGCGACACGCACTGCACCACGACGTATGGGATCAATCACTGTCCATGGATAGTTCGCTACCACTCATCCGAGAGCAATGCCAAGAAGTTATTAGGACAGTCATTCGTGCCAGAGGGGGTCATACAGCCATACACGAGACAAAACCCAACACCTCCCGCGGTCGTCGCCCGTATCATACCAACATGTGCGTGTATTAGGGCAGCGCCCAACGCTCAAGAACTCCTACTAAGTCGAGTTAGCCTCTTGGCTGCCGAACTTTGCCTCACAAACCTTGGCTATCAACCTACCGGTTCTGGGCAGAGAATCCTGATGTTATTGTCATTGTTCCAATCAAAGTGTCTCTTTCGCCTTTTTCAACTTTTTACCCATTGCTGTTCGCCAAGGCTGACCCTTGTGGTGCGCTTGAATTCTGTGGACGGAATAAGTATGATATACGTATATATATAGTATATATATATATATATATATATATAATAATAATATTATATATTATAGTATATATATTATAACTATATATATATTATAATACATATTTTATATTATATGATATATAGTATATTGCGTGTGTAGTGTAGGTATTTATTGTAGTTTTATTAATTTTATTATTGTATTTATTATTATATTACTATTTATCTTTTCTTTGGCGTACGCCCACAATATTCCACCTTTGCGTCCCGCCACTATGGAGACCACTGGTAAAAGGGGATTATTTAATCTCGCTGTTAAGGGGGAGAAGATCTCCATCCATTATAATTCTAACGTTCTCGATCCTAGAGAAAGTATTAGCAAGTGAACGAAGTAATGCTTTGATAGAAAGATAAAGATTACTATTTTGGCAAATATGTTTAAAATAGATATTATAGCACGAGCGATTAAGCAAAAAAGCCCCATTGCCAGTATCATTATTATATATATATAATGAATACCTGAATATATATAATATATATATATATAGGGTATATAAGATCCATTAAGATTGGTAGAATGAATATATATAAATAATCTTATTATATATATATAATATATATAATTATTATAGTTATGGAGGCCCAGCCTCTTCCTAAAAAATTACAATTACTTGTAAACTAAAAAATAATAATAATATAAGATTGATAATTAAATAATCATTTTTGATTTCAGCAAGCAAGTTCATCGTATGAAATCTTAAAAAAAAATATTGTATTATTATTCTAGAATTTTAGATTAAATGATTAACATATTAGTATAATCTTTGGTCTGGCAGAGTGCTCTCTTCATCAACCTTGCAGCGTTGCGCTCTCATCACCCTTTCCATTTCCTGCAGTATGTGCGAGAGCAAGATTGCCAAATATAGTTTTTTATTCTGCTCTTGAGAAAATGTTAATTTTTTCTTTTTATTTCATTTTTAGGGGTTCAGTAGCCGACTGGGAAGGTACATATCTCTCTCTTGCAATGTCCGAGAACCCTACGGCTGGCCATCTTTGTGACGCATTAACACCTGGGATATTTTTTTATTTAAAAAAATCGACGATTGCCAACCTTACACGTTCAGCGGTCGTACATATGGAAGCTCCCGCATTGCCTCTATGTCTCAAAAAAATGATCATCCATTATATCAAGGATTTTCCAAACATTTTTAACAATTTTAAATTTTTTTTTAAATTTCATGGATAAAAATGTCCCTGATAATAAAATGTTATTTATTTTCCGATGTAGCTGGTAGTAGTTTTCTTATGTTACATGCTTGTTGCTGTTCGGGATGGCCTTGATTCTAGACGAATATATAGCTCGGTATAGTATATTAGCTATATGCTATATATATTATATATTATATTATTATATATGTTATTTAATTAGGTTAGAATATATATATATATATAATATATATATTATATTACTCATATGAAAAGTAAACAGATGTTATTATTGTGTTAATTATTCAAATCGTCTATCTACAAAATGATTTGCACTTTAAAACATATATATATATATTATATTACATATATATATATATATATGGTCATATAAGTAATTATATAAGTATCTCTTTTAGTAATATTTTACTATAAGGTATTCATATCTATATATAAAATTGTTAATATAAATATATGAGTATATATAGTATATATAATATATATATAATTTGAATCTATATATATAATATATAGTATATATATACAGTACAGTATCTAGATTACAAGTAAATACATATATGTTTTCAATTTCAACTAACGTTAAGTTTATAATTAATTTTTTTAGATCCTAAGTAGGTCTATAGTAAATTAGCACAGAATTTTCTGGCTCAATAGCCGGATCAAACGTTATGCATAAAAAGTGAATGCAACAGTATAAATTAGTGAATGAACATTAGAAATTAATAAGACTTTGAATAATTGGGCAATAGTAATTTGTTGCAATCTATTTGGCTGGTCATGAGTGATGAAGCTCAAATTCTCAACCTCAGTGTTCTTGTAACGTGACACACTCCCTTCTAAGAGGACATTGGGGTATGGGACCAATCGCTTTGGGTACTTCTATATCGTTGGTCAACCCATTGAAATGAACGACCAACTATCACGACATCTTCTCCAGGTGTTTTCGTTTAAAAAAGCATATCCCAAGTATATAAAAGATTAAATCTGCACGAGTAACAACTTGGTTTAATAAACCCTGGACATTGTAATGGGAATATACTAATTATATTATATATATAAGTATTATATATCTACTATATATTATATATATAATATATATATATATATATATATATATTATATATATTATATATATATATATATATAGGTATATAAATAGTATAATATATATATATAGTATATATATATATATATATATATCTCTATATTATATAAATATATAGTAGTATATATTATATATATATAAGTATATATATTGATATATAATTATATATATATTATAAGTTATATATATAATATATATAATATATATAATATTATTATTATTATATATATATATATATATATATATATAATATATATATAATATATATATATATATAATATATTATATAATGTATCATCCCGAGAGGCCAGGCATGTAACTAGAAAACTGTAACAATCTACACGGAAAATAAATAATTTTTTGATTTATAAGAAATTGCTATCGACAAAATTTTACAAAAAAATTATTTTATCTCTATAATAGAATCCACATTAAATATTAGTAATCTTTGATGAAGTTTTGTCTAGTTGTACCTGTGAACTCTGCATTAGTTCCCCTGAAGCAACAGTTGCAATAAGCCATTTATTTTTACGCTTTGGAGAAAATGTATTTTTTTCCTTTTTAATATCCTTTTTAGGGGGTTCGAGCCGACGGCGAGGGATAGAGGGGGGACGAAGTCCCCTGCCTCCCGCTCGTCCCCCGCGGTAGTCGAAGTAAACCCCGACTTCTGTAACAATCTTTAAGTTTTTACCTATCGGGTACCTTTAGATTATAAAAGAAAAAAATTTCAAGTTTGTGCAATATTTGCGCCTCCTATTCGAACTGACCGTTTCTTCTTCGTATTCCCTCCAAAAATTGTAATTTTTCAACATTTTTAACAATTATTAATTTTTTAAAAAGCGTTATTTTTTTTATTTTTTTTTTAATTTTCAAGGGTAAAGTTTATTGTATTAAGTGAAAGCTGATACCTTTATTTTCGTGTACTGTTATATTTTTTAGTTACATACCTGGCCTCTTCGATGCTGGACATATATAATATAATATAATATATATATATATATAATATATTCTATATTATATATAATATATATATATATAATTTATATATATATATTATATAGTATTATATATTAATAATATAGATAATATTGTATATATGCGGCAGCTCACTTGCCATTATTGGGGCGTGTATTAAATCCTGTTAGCCTCTGCATGACGCGGCCTAGGTCCTTATAGCGAGGCCCGCGGGGCCCGGAGCGATTGCCCCTGTCGCCCCACCCTAGTACGCCGCACTGACAGCTATCGTTTGAAAAACTGATATAGTATAATATATAGTATATAATATATAATATATAGTATATATATTATGATATATATATATTATATATATATATATATATATTATATCTAGTATAATATATATATATATAATTATATATTATATATATATATAATAATATATATTATATAATATATAATATAAATTATTCAAAGATATTTGTGCAATAAACGCAACAATCATTTGTATATTTCAAAATGGTCCCTAAGTGGGTTTAAACCCTTACTCTTGAGAGGTACTCCAGAGTGTTACCTCGAGACCACGATTGGCTTAAAAGGAAACGCCATACATTTTCTTGCTGGGCCAGATTCCGAATCGGAGCATCGGCGCGGTCTCGGACACCACCTCCGACGTGCCTCATGGCAAGAAGCTGCGGTCAGAGGGCAACACTGGGTAATTTAACCGGAAATTATAGATAATTCAAAGATAGTAGTGTGTGCAATAAACGCAACAATATTTGTATATTTCAAATGGTCCTAAGTGGGTTTGCCCACCCTTCCTTGAGAGGTACTGACCAAGTGTTACCTCGAGACCCTGACGATTGGCTAAAGGAACCCATGCATTTTACCGTCTGAATGCTTAAGCTTCCCCCAAGAGGAGTTGAAGGCGGTCGTTGGACACCGTTATATCTTGGAGTTCCTACTTCACAAGGTTTTAATAATTATGGATACATAAATAGTAAGAATTATTCATCTTACAAAAAATTTATTTATAATATAATAAAAACATGTGAATGAATATTTAACCACGCAAATCTCAATTATTTTTCTCTTCCTCCTCAGGTGTCTTCTTCAAAGGGACACAAGAGATCCAATAACCTTATCTAAAAAGCATTAGCTGCTCAAAATTAAAAGCAGTTTAGTTAGACGTATGCTATAAGGCACAACAATGCTTGGTAAAAACTTTAAATACCAAAAATTCAGTAAAATAAAGACGAACATGCGTACCGAAATCTTGGCTGCATTCGAAGTGGATATACTGCAAAATCTCATGTTGCTAAATCATGAGATGCTTCACAGTGTATATATGACTGTAGCGGTGCAGTCCTTTAATTAAAAGGCGCTGCTTCTACTCACATACGCGGCTATATGATCTTATATATGACGGAGTATATATAATATTATATAATATAGTATACTATATATATAGCTAATATCTATATATATATATATATGTATATTATATGTGATATATATTATAATTATTTATATATATTCATATATAGAACTATAATGATATATATAATGATATAATAATTATAAATATATATATATATTTAAATATTTAATATAATATTATATTATAGTATATATATACTATAATATTTATTATATATAGTATATATTAATAGTAATGATAGTATGTATATAAGGAGATTACTGGTGGCAATAGATTATATTCTATACTTATAGTTATAATTATAATATTTATATATAATTATATTATTATAGTATATATTAACTTATTATGGGTTTACACGAGAATTGATTTAGAATTTTGCCTAGTTATTATAGGTAATATATAATTGATTAACGAGGTATAAGATGAGTAGTACATTAGCCCATCTGTTATCTATAACATTCAATTTAGATGTTATTTATTATATTATATGTGGTACCTTTAAGGAGGTTGAGATTGGTTTCGGAAGTTTTAGATTTCATTAATAAAAAGATTGAGTTCTTAAGACTAACAAGTATGATATAGTTATAAACTTAATAATAAAGCCGAATTAGAGATCTTATTGTACCATTACAAATTCTTAAATAAGTAGAACTATACTTTCATTTTTCAAAAAAGGTGCGGGAACAACAATGAGGCCAGACAACTCTTTTTGATCGCAAGTGAAGTCGCTAATTTTTGCCTTGATGGTCTCGCACTCCGCTAGGTTCCGCACTGCTATTCGGTAGTCCCGCTCAGAGCGCGGACTAAAGAGCGGAAGTGCGCCACCCTATATATATATATATATATAGTTAATATATATAATGGCTATTAGTTATATAATATTAGACTTTTTAGCACTACTTGGTATTAAATGTTCAGCGTGGTCTATTATACATATTGAATAAATTAAAAATCTAAAAAAAAAAAAATTAAAAAGAAAATATTTATAAATATTTTAATAATTAAATATATAATATATATTATATATACTATAAAAGTAGAAGCATCTATATGGGCCGTCAGGCCGGGGGGGCTACTTGCATTCCCCCCGTACAATTTGGGAAATAAAAAACTGACGACCTTAGATTGTTTGGCGACAGAGGCGAAGTTTTTTAGGGTTTATTTAGTAGAAAAATCATAGAAAAAAGAGACAATATTCCTGAAAAATAGTTCTGAGGACTAACCTACATGTACTTACTAACGTATCTATAACATATAATTGTTAATTTTACATCTGTGTTTTCTTTTTCATATTGGCTTTGAAGTCAACTAGCTGTGTGTGCTTTTTATTCAGCTAGCTCCTTCAGACAGTATTCGCCGCTGGACCTTCTCAGTATGGTCGATTGCAATTTGCGGCTGATAAACCTGCTCATACTTTTAGAGCCTGTGAGTGTTTGGATGCGGTGCTTTGAAAAGCATTGCTCCTGGTCGAAAGTCTTGGTTCGCTGTTAATCCGTTTATCTTATTAGGCGATTATTTGTTATTATTATTATGTTCTGTGAATTAGTGAAAGTGTGTGTGTTGGTGTTTTTTTTGTTTTTAAATCTCATTGTGTTTTTTAATTGAAAGTTTTATTTAATTGTATCAAAGATTGAACACTAATTATTCGTGTTCGTTATCGGCTGATATTTTTAAAAGCCTTTGGAGTTTTAAAAAAGAAGTATAGTTTTTATTTTTTTTTCATTTTTTTTTTTCTTCTTGTAGGTTTTAAGTAACTTTAGAAGTGTACGCAAAGTTGTTTAGGTTATAGGTGTAAGTAGTATAATGTTGTTTTTTATTAAATAATATTAGTTAATAATGTTTAAATTTTTTACAGTTAGGATTTTTTGTTTTCTTCATTTTTTTTTTTCTTTTAGTTGTTATGGTTTTACAATAAATTTTTAGTGAAGATTGTAGCGCAAAGTTGTTCTAGCTTAAGTTTTGTTGTTTTTAGTGTATATGTAGTATATTTTCCTTATTTAGTTACTTTTTTGCTTCCGAGCAGTTTTTTAAGTTTGGGATTTTAGTCTTCATTCAATTTTATCCCGATTATCTCTTTTCGTTTTAGTCTATTGTCTTGATTTGTTGTGTGTGGAGTGTGTGTGTGTGTGGTTGTGAAAGCTGGCCATTTGCATAGACGTGGGCCTTCCGTTATTCAACTTCTTACCGACATCCGCTTGGTCCTGGTAAAATCTAACTGTTTGATTCTGCTGGTGAACTAAGTCATTATGTTTCTATCACTCGTAACCCTACCTTACTTGGCTACGCCGTCTGAGAACTCAGATGGCTAGAATTTACGCCTTCTAACTCGTTTAATTGTATCTAACTATTAACTTCATTCTCTTAATTCCGGTTCTGAAGGGTGAGAATGTTGTGTGCCTCATATTATAAGATACAGGAATATTACTCTGTCCGCTGAACAACCTGTAACACTTAGTCCATTACACGTCTGTGATTCTCGAAATCGCCTATACTTCGATGCTTGTGGCTTCAAAATCTTTCTTTCCTTCTACTCAACATATAGATGCCTTGTGCGTGCTTCTGCTACTTGTTCTCCTAACAGAAACAGATTTTCACTCTTTCTTTGATTATCTTACTACTCTCAGAGACTGTTATATTCTCTCATGCCATAATACTGAGGTTCCTCCGTGATTTAGGGGAGTTTGTCAATGTAGAACAACACTGAAGTGGTATGGGGTGCCTCTCATACTGAATTTTAGGGTGGGGAGGAGGGCTCGAATCAATTACAGTTCATTTCTTAAACGATGCTGGAAACTTTAACTAATAAAAGAACTACACACATTCGGATCGTCCAACCAATTTCTTGAACACACTGCCCTAATGTTCACTACTATCTCTCTCATAAGAAGATACACTGACCGTTCCGCTCTTGACTATTGGTAAATGTTCTGAGCCTTACAAAGATCATTATATCTTTTAACTTAATTACTTTTCTTCCACCAATCAGCTCCATCCTGCCTGAATGCAGTTTTTTTCTGGCTACTATTTGGCATCGGGGTGATCTGTGGGGGCCTTGCGTCGCTTCTCCGCTAAACTATAATTGAATACTGCTTTGACGTCTGATGACGCTGCGGCTCTGCCACTATAGGTGGGACTGTAATCGTTGAGGGATGGCAGGTTCATTCCTTCTTCCGACTAAATCTTTCTCTCCTCATAGATCCAGGGTTCGATCGTGCCTGTCTCTGGCCATTCAGGCTAGAGAGACAGCCCTTATCGGGGGTGGAAAAATTCTCGTTCTCCCTAGTCACTGCTTCGCTAATTTCTATCAGCTAGATAATACGTTGCAAGGGAGTGTATGAGCTCTTGCGACGAGCAAAGCGGGCTTTCATAAACCACACGAAAGTGCGCTAACCTCCTTGTTCTCCTACTGATAAATCTTCTGGCCTCTTGCCAAAAACATTCTCTAACAACTTCTGTAAATCTAACTTTTCCTCCTCTTATTTCGATCTGATGGCTCTGTTGCTGACTCTCCAACTGAAAAGGCCAATCTCTTCGACCTACTATTTTCCTCTAATCAACCCTGACCCGATTTGGCATTCCTCCTCTACGTCACCTTGCGTCCCTCTCAGATGTCCTACGTGGTTGCTTTTGCCTGTGATTACATTGAATTTCGGGTGCATGGGCTCCCTGTTATATCTAGTTGAAGCGTTAGGAAGCCGGGGGGCCCGATGGCACATTATCCTTCCTCCGAGTTTTAGAGGGAGTGTGCTTTCCGAGCGTCGGCCCCTCCCTTCGTTCTACCTATATATCTCTTCTGTCTCAATACTAACACTTTCCTCAGTGTTGGAAGCACGCACTAATTCCCAACCTATTCCGGAAAAAAGAAGCCGCTCTGCTCCTCTACTATCGGCCCTCTAGGCCTCTCAACCTGTACTCTTATCTAAGACTTTGGAACTCTCGTAACTCTCACATTTTTTATGACCATGCTGGAAATCTCATTCTCTTCTTTCCGATCGCCAGTACGCTTTCGCGTTCGAGGTCTAACTGGTGATCATACTTTCCCTAGTAACGCGATTTATGGTTTTCCGCCTAGGAGACTACGGGGAACTTGCGTGGGGTGCGGCTGTGACCATATCTTCAAAGCTTGACCCGGAGTAGGCGTGCGTCAACCTGCTCTCTGCAAGCTCCCCTCCTTTGGGGTTTCCCTCCTTCTCTTTGCTTACTTAATTATGTCTAGTTTTCTTTCCAATCGCTCAATATCGCCTGTTTGGTTGGCATCGGGCACTCTTCTTGCCTTGATTTCTGCAATAAGTGGTGTTTCCTCAGGTTCCTTGTCTTTCTCCTACTTTTCCTACTAATTCAGTATGATCTTCTCACCTGACATCTAACCCATTCACATTCATATTTGCCGATGACTCCGAGCCTTCAATTCTTCAACTCATTTCAATTCCTCGCTGCTCCCTCTTTTACTTCTAGAATTGCCTCTTCGTCTTAATCTTTTCCGATTCTATTCTCTGCTGATCTAGATATAGAATTTTCGGGTGGGATCGTCTCAACTTGTGAAATTCAATCTTTAAAAACTCAAACTCCTTCAAATCTCCCTCTCTAAGAACCTTTACTTTCCTATCTCTTCGACGGTTCCTCTCGTCTCTCCCTGTTGACAATAATCAACATCCTTGGCCTCAACATAAACAACAAAAATGTCTGGAAAACCTCACATCACAACAGTTGGTAGGGCGGCCTCAACGAGAAACTGGGAGTCCTGTTTAGACTTGCGAGACTTTTTTTCCTCTCCATCAGTTACTCCAAGTTATACAAGGGCCTCAACCGCCCTTGTATGAAGTACTTCTCTCTAATATCTGGGGGGGCTCAGGTTTCCCCCGGCTTTTGGATAGTGGTCGAGCAAAGGCAACAAGACTTATACACATGTCCGTTTTCTTTCTAGTCACTTGAACCCTCTAATCTCTGGCTCGGCGCGAATGCTTGGTCGCTTTACTCTCTTTTCTATAGGTACCGCTGTAGCGGCAAGTGCTCGAGGATAGCTTTCCACTCGCGTGCCAACACCTTTAAGACGCCCTCTGTAGCACAAGGGTGCTGTGTCAGACATGATGTTTTGTGTTGACTGTTAGCACTCGCAGACTAGTTCGCTGTGGTCCTTCCTTCTTTTTCCTGCCAATTCTGTTCTGTGGAATTCCTTCTTCCTCGTTCTGTGTTTCCTACCCTCAATTTAATCTCCTCAATTAAAGCCCCGCGTCTGTGCTTCATCTGCGGTGAGTTTGCGTGTAGTTGATGGTTTTGTTGATTTTAACACCCGCTCCTTGAATAGGGCTTGCCCGTAGGAGCGGTGGTGATGTCAGTTCAAGAAACGAAAAAAAAAAAAAATAATATATATATATAGATAAAGTAGGTTAATTATACTATATATATAATATACTATTATATAATATATATATATATATATATATATATAGTATTATATATATTATTTATAATATTATATATATGATATATAATTACTATAATATATATAGTAAATACTCTAGGGACAGCGACCCACAACATTTGATGAGACCGGGGAAATTTCCCCCAAATGTGAAACCGTGTGAGCGCAAAAAGAGCAAGTGGTGAGTGAACTCGGCCAGTATCTCGGAGTCACAAGTTGTAGAGGATGATGAAGAGCATTTGATAAAAATATATTAATGATATAATAATATGTATATAATAATAATATATATATAGTATTAATATAGTAATATGTAATAAGTATATATTAGTATATTATATATAATATATAATTATATAATATATATATATACTATAATTATATATATATATAATATATATATAATATATATATAATATATATAATATATAAATATTATATATATATATATATATAATCTATGATATGATAATAGTATCATATTATTAATATATATATATATTATATATAATATATATAGTAATAATATATATATACGTATATATAGTCTATATATATTAATTATATATAATTAATAGTATAATAATAGTATATATATATATATATATATATAATATATAGTATATATTATACATATATAATACGTGAGTATATATATTATATATATATATTATATAATAATAATATTATATAATATATATTATTAGTAATAATATAAAAATATAAGTATAATTAATATAAATATATAATATATATATATATATATATTATATATATGCTTATATATTATATATAAATATATATATATATATATTAGTATATTATATAATTATATTATATAATTATTCTATATATATATATATTAGTTATATATATGTAATATAGTAATATATTAATAATATATGATAAAATATTATATAGTAATATATTATATTTATATATATAATAATATATATAATTAATAAATAATATATAAAATTATAACTATATATCTATATTAATAGATCATATAATAATATATATATCATATATATAGTATATAATATATATCGGTATTATATATATAAATATATATATACTATATATATATATATAGTATATATATATATAATAACGATATATATATATATTATATATTATTATATATATTATATATATATGCAGCTTATATTATATATATAATAAATATATATATAATATGAATATATTTATAGTATATCTATAATATATATATATATCTATATAATAATATTATAGTTATATATAGTTATCGTATATAATATAATTATATGATATATAATATTGTATATATATGATTATATATATTATATAATATAGTATAGATATATATATATTATATATATATATGATATATATATATTTATACAAGTAATAATATATATATATATTATCATATATATATATATATATATATATATCTATAATTATAATAATATATATAATATAATATAATAATATATATAAATAATATTATATAATATATATAAGAGATAATATAAAATATTATTATATATATAGATATATATATATATATTATATATATATATAAGATTATAATATATCGAAATATTGATTATAGTATTATATAGTAATATATAATATATTATATATATAATATTTATATTATATATATATATTATTATATATATAAATATATATATATAATATATATTTAATATATATATATAATATATATCCGTATTATAATTATAATATATTAGTATATTATATTATATATACTATATTATATATATATATAATATAATCATATAATAATATTTATATATTAATAATTATATATATATATATAATATATATATAATATATATAGTCGAGTTGCCAATGACTGTTTTATAATATAATCCGTAAAAGCAGGTGACTCGAGTGACTCACTGCTCTTTTTTGACGAGATTAAAGCATATAATATTTTGGTATGAAAATGTGTGGGTCGCTGTCTACAGTTACCAGCTATAGTTCCGATCATTATTCGTTGTTGGAAATTTTAAAATATTTGAAATTGTTTGTGTGTGAAAAAAAAGTGTTTGACATGTGATCCATATTGTGAAATTATTAATTAAAGTTAATGAGCTATTTAAATTT
>JABUQX010061614.1:0-25794 GCA_015478945.1 Trachelipus rathkii
TATTTTCAGATTTGAAATATGTGGTTTCATTGAAATGGTTAAAAAAGTTTGCATATGAGTTTTTAATGTGTTTTAAAGGTGTTTAAATTGTCGAAATATAAAAGTTTCATATTTGGTGTTTTTGTATAATTATTTATTGTTGTTGAAAGACTGTTTTTAGAGATAGCAGATTTAAAGTTGTACATACAAGCTTTTAATTAATTTTCACATTTGAAGTTAAATTTTAAGTGATTTTTATTTTTTTGATTTCTTGGTAATTTTAAAATTTAGAGTTCTTAAAAAAAAGATTTATTGCCTTTTGAAAAACTTTATCGTGTTTATTTAAATGCAATTTAAAAGTGGAATGGTGATTTTAATAGTTTTGATGTCTAGAATTGCCTTTTTTTAATGAATTTAATATTTGTTTTATTACAATATTATATATAGTTTTGAACTGTTTTAATAAAAGAATGTTAACTTTACATTACGCGTTTTTTCTTAAATTTTACATAGATCATAATCTTTAAAGTGGGTTTTTATAATATTTATTTGAAAGTTATTTAGTACTTCTATGAATTGAGTTTTTAAAGATGTTTTAGCCTTTGGGAAGCATTTGTTTAGTGCAATTGTTGCTGCAACATTACTAAGCTTATAAATTTAAGTGACGTTTTTATGCTTTAATATTTGTTGTGTTATGATCTATCGGTTAGATTATTCATTAGTTGTGAAAACCTGTTCTTTAGAATAATTCTTAACTTGTAGATTTTAACGTTTTTGGTTTAGTTTTTGAAGCGAGTACAAATTTGAAATTTAAAGTGAGATGAGAATTATAAACATGAAATTATTTGTTAAATGTGGTTCAAAAATTAAAAAAGATAAATTGATCTGGGTGCTAAAAGATATGGTGTTTTATTGAATCATGGCTTTTAAAGCGAAAAGAGATTTATTAATTGTTTTAGGTGTCTTAAATTGCGTTTTTTAATGAAATTTCATAGTTCTGTTTTTCTATCAGATTTTTTATTCTTGTGTGTGAGAAAGTCTATGTGCAATGTACTTTGCATGAGTCGACGTTTTGAGTTGTTTAAAGATTATGCTTTTCTTAAATTTTTCAATTGAATAATACTTTTAGTACGATTTTTCGAAATTGATGCAAGAAAGTTGTAGTTGTTCTTGATTGGTGAATAACCATACGGTACTTGGATATGTAAGCGAAGATAGTGTTTGTTTAGAATCTGTTGGAAGGAGACTACAAGAATAGCTAACGGAAGTAATATTTTTTACTTCTGCGCTGTTTAAACTTTGAATGCGCATGTATACTCACATATTAAAGTAAAATATTAGAAATTTTATTTTTGAAAACTTTGAAGATTCATAATTACTTTAATGTTATTTAACTTCTTTCATAGAAAATGTCTGTATGATAAAATATTCTCTTGAAAAAGAATAATCATTAGATAAAATTTAAAGATCTGAATCAACACTCTATATTTACTTTCTAGCACCTACCTTTACACACCCTGTCAAATTTTTTACTTTCAGTTGGCCCACTTATTTCCAAATCTTCATATACATTGCACGAAGGCAAATTCAACAGATTTTGAAGACATATTCACTATAGAAATTTCTTCAGTCCACTTACTCTTGTTTTTTTTGACCAACACTGATTGCAGCTTTTGAAATTGTTTTACACCTTTACGGTTTTCATTCCCTTTTCTTTTCCGCTTTTTTCTTGGGGTCTTTCTGGGCCCACAATGCTCTTCCGGTTCGCTTTTTTCTGTCTTTATTTCTCCCTTTGGCCTTACTTTGGTCTTTCTTGGGGCGAAATTTGTTCCCCCGGTCTTTTTCGCTGTTGATCACCTCTGTGTTTCTATTATTACCATATTACATAGCTCTGCATCAACAGTAGTAAGGTCGTATGATTCCAGAATTTAGATTTTTTTTTGCTTTTCTGTATGCTGCTTCGCGCATATCGTCAATATTAAGGAATAAATAGCTGTAATGACCCGGTAGATGTGTTGAATCCTCCATGGTACACCTATTTATTATAAATGTAGTTCCGTGTCTTTTTTCGGGCGTTTGTTATCCCCTATGACCTGTTATCTTTACATTGCCATCTTTTTTCCCTATTTTGATTTTTTCTCTGCCTTGGTTATCTGTCCTTTTTGATGGTCTTTATGTGTTTTTTCTGTTCCTGTGTCTAGTCTGGACTTGTGATAATGGTACTAGTCAGCATCAATGATGTCGTATGCTTTTCTTACCCAATTGCAAGTACCTTTACTTTCTTACGTAATAGTATATCGTATTTATAGTAAATAATTAATAATACTCTATTAAAAGTATATAAGCTTTGGAGAGCCCATCGGGAGGCCTGAGTTACTACTATTTGATATATACTATATGATATATACTATATTATATTATCAATGATAATGCGGACAATATAATATTAATATAATATATGAATATTTAATATAATTATAATAACTTCCTTCTAGACTTGACGTATACGTTATTTCGTTACATTTATTTTATAATCTTATTCTAGGTGCCTGGTTATGTCCGGTTCTGACAGCTTAGCAATGCGACATATAGACGATTTATTTCCCGGTTTTAAGCTTTTGTTTTTTTTCTTTTAATTCATGACTTTTCAGACGAGGCAACTCCACCTTGCCAGTAATACCTCACATTCTGTATAATCACCATACCAACTAGATATTGGTTTTAGCACAGCGCGTGTGAATTTAAGTGACTAATCTTGGCCTCAACTTCCAGATAGATCAAGCTTAGTGGGGGTTTTGTATGCGTGCGTTTGGGTTTATGAACTGAAGTTTTGATATTATGATCTTTGGGTACTGGTCATTACCCCGCAGGCTGAGGAACTACTTTGGTGCTAGATTCCCAAAACTTTCTTTTTTGCTATATGTCGAACCACCTTCTGAATGAGGCAACGCATGACTAGTCTCGTTAGATCCATATATATAATAATTTATTAGTATATATCTAATTATATATTACTTATATATTTTATTACTAGTTGTGTATATTATAATAACCAAGATTAGTCATGTATGATATATTTGTATTATAATAATATAATTATATATGATTATACTATATATATATATACGTATACTTTATTAATAGTAGTCCAAAATATAAAAAAATACGTTATATATATATATAAACACTTCTGCCCTGGCCCACCTTAGTCTGGGATTTTGGGTTCGCTTCTAAATTCGCACACCTTTACCACTCGCGTTCAGGAAGACTTGGCCTGGGGCCGCCACTTGGGCGGTTCCATTTCAGCTTTACGTCGGCATTAGAGGAATAAAAAATACTAAGAGAGCCATCGAGCATTCGCGGTAGGGGTTCGAGAGCGGGCGTTTGGGCATTCGCTTTATTCAGAGTTTCTGGAGGATGCTTTCGTATTGGTATCTTTTGAGAAATTGTGACTTCTGGTGCAAGTGGGGGAGGTGACATTGTCGAGTTTGAATCTATATTAAGTATACGTAGGTATTATATTTATCTTAATATCTCTATATAATATATATATACTATAATATATATGATATATATATATGTTGATATATACTATATACTAGTATATGCCCTAGTATATATACATAGTAGCTCCTTTCCAATTTCTATCCAGGTAAATATATATATATTTTATTATATATATATATATATATACTATATTATATATATTATATATATATATTAATATATGATATAATAATATATTATACTCTATATATTTATATTTTGTATATATTACCCTACTATATATAATAATATAGTATAGTTACATACTATATATTATATAACTATACGTATATATATCTATAATATATACTATAATATCATATTATATTATAATATGATTTAGTTCTAAGTATAGTGGAACAAAATTACAGTATATGATATACACGTGATATTATATATTCACTATAAATAATTCTTTAATATTATATGATAAATCTATATATATATACTATTATAATATTATATACTAATTACTATATATATAATAATTATTATATTATTTATATGATATATTAGTATTATGTATTATTATATATATATATATATATATACTTAACTTATGTATATTATAGTATATATAATATATATACTAGCTGTAATATACTTAGGTGAGCTTTTTTATACTGTATATACCGGATATTTATACATACATGTATGTATTGTGTGAGTCTTGTTCTCTTTGTTGGAACCAAACTCTAAAATCAGTTCTAGCGATATCTTAACCTCTCAACTATCTCTCTTCTCGGTTTTTCATCTTTTAGTTTTAGTGGACAAAGATTCATAAGATTACTCCAACACGCACTCTGTCTTCCTGCGCCCAAACCAGTTACACTAATTTGATTTTGCTCATATTTAGTTCGGTTCCCTTCGGAGTTTAACAAGTGTAAATAACTATATATACTATATACTTATACTGATTATATACTATATTATATATTATATATATATATATATATATATATACTATATATTACTATATATAAGTATATATATATACTATATATACTATATATATACTATATACCTATATTCAAGCCTATTATACTATTATATTATACTATATATAATACATACTATATAATATATCTAGTATATATATATATATATCACTAATATAAATATATAATATTATTATTAAGATATATAAGTTGTGCTCTACACCGGCGCATAGTCCCTAAACTCTACGATGGACTTTCCTAGTGCTAATTGTTGACCTTTATCCGTTATACAGGGAGCTTACTTCCATCACCTTTGATGGTATTCTTTATATACATGTGTTTATACGTTAGTTTTCATACAGCCTCTGGAAGTACAGTTATTCGGGATCCATGTATTATGTATAATAAATCTTGGTTTAAAATATTTAATATTTAAATTTGCATTTCATCTGATCCATGATCATCGGCCGTCGACTTAACTCCTTCCCGAAGGCTTACTAACTGCTTTCTCTTTCGTGACAGGAAAAGTATCTTATATTTGTTTCAGCATTTCTTTTGGCTGACACACCAATCGCCATTATATTGTTTAATGCACGATTGATGGGAGCTTGGCAACAAATGCAAGTAGGTTATCTTGTATTGCGTTTGACTGTATTATCGTTGCATTTTTTGACTATACGTCAACTAATGCTTTTATATGTATTCACCTCTAAAGGATTGTGACCTAATATTTATGGTACAGTTTTCAGATTTAAGACAAGTTCCCTTCAACTTGACAGAAAGATTGGCCATCCATTTGGAAAATTTATTCATGCTTCAAACGGGTATGTGAAGAATGTATATTCATATTGCTCGTTGCGTCATCACTCATTTTCCAATTGGGATCATGTTTCCGGCCTGCCAGTCGTGCTCGTTTCTCGATATTTGATATTTAAACTTAAATAATAATAACATGGATCTCTTGCAACACTTGGAACTGAAACTTTAGTTTTAACTCTTTCATACATTCTCTTTCAGATGCGTATCTGGGGTGCATAACCTTATTGCAAATCTGGAGCATAACTTCGTTCGAGCCTAAAGCTCAATTCGTCGCGTCTATCCCATCCCATTGTCATAGAAAGTAAACTGAAACTAAGTTCGCCAATCAAATGGAAACACTCCTCTAAACAAGTTGAATTAGTTGTTCACCATTATTTTTTGCATCAAGTCACATCAGCAACAATTATAATTCACCTTGCTTAACGTGTCACCATTTATAATTGTTGCTCAGAGGAATTTATTTTCCTCAATCAAGGATTTATTTATCTATTTTCTCAGTTGAACTGTTCCTCAGTTTGGGTATTTAATTTAAATATTTCTATTCAGTTCTGCCTGAATCATTGTTACTGACGAAGCTCAATAATTAGAGATCTTCGTCCTCTTGTATAATGCATCCGTGGGATAGACCCGCAGTCAATATCATGTAAAGTTTATATTAAATATTCTAGTCATCTCTTCTTTTATTTCCCCTCGTTCATAAGTAATTTACACACCCAGAAATAGTCGTTACTACAGTCCATAGTGGTTTTTCGAACAAAACTTATAGTCCCCCCTTTTGTTACCCCACCTTAGGGCAAGGTCTAATACCTGATTGAATCATAATGAAAATGAAACAAATCGTGAGGTATCATACGGTAAAGTATGGAGTATTGAAGAGGGGGGGGGGGGGCAACCCCCCAATCACACACCCTTTTCTCAGTTTTTTAATTATCTAAAATTAAACAGTGTAAACTATATTCACCATGGAACAAGAAATCAACAAACGCCTTTCCTTTTTGAATGTAACTTCAATATAATGACTTAATGGAAGTGTGAATTGAAATCATAAGTGGACTTATAATTAATTCACTCGTGATACATCTCTTTGCTTCAGCGTTCTTCAGTGTCAATTCTCTCTTTCTTTGCTGGGCTAACTAAATTAACTCTGGCTCCACTATCTTCATCTGAACGCACTTCATAGTGTGGTGTCTATGGACTCATTCAGAGTGACACAGACATTTGATGAACAAATTCGGATTCGAGTCTGTCCAGCTGGCAATAGGGTTTATGTGGTATGACCATATTTCAATTGCAATCTTCATCTAAATCAGGCGACACAAGTGTTCCGTAGATAGGAATACTATAATATCTATTATTACGATACATTATTTACTTTTTCTTTTGCATATCTTATTTCTTTTGAGTCTTGAACAGATCCTTCTTCTTCAGGACGACTCAGTTTCGTGGAGTGTACGTTTAAAAGCTATTGATTGCGAGGCTACATCGGCTCATTCTCCCTTACGCTTACTACACTGGCCTCATAATAGATAAATTGGACACAGTCTATCTTTGTGTTCCTATGCATAATTTTACGGGGAGGAGTGAATCTGCATTAATACCTACTTCTGAGACCTTTCATCCTTATGGTCAGGGTTTCTGCAAGTAATAATAGGCGACACAACGCTTCTTTATCAATCTCCAGAAAATGTTGATTTTTTCGAGGAGGTCCCTTGGGTGATGTTTTCGGAGCATAACTGCTATAGCTATCTTAGGAAAATCAGTTCGCTTTGTGCTCAAATTATATTGATCTGTGTATTTCTGTGTGTGGTTCTAATATGAGCTTTGATACCGGGAATGAGGCTCCACAGGCCAAAGGACAAGCTCATTCTCTGGGTATTCATGGGGAGAGGATGGAGAGGGC
The DNA here is from genome assembly GCA_015478945.1 of Trachelipus rathkii. Taxonomy (NCBI): domain Eukaryota; kingdom Metazoa; phylum Arthropoda; class Malacostraca; order Isopoda; family Trachelipodidae; genus Trachelipus; species Trachelipus rathkii. The sequence goes on from JABUQX010061614.1 coordinate 7,183, forward strand.
ATTATAAACCTGGCCTCAGACTCTGTCATGGCGCCGTTCGTTTCTTACAGTACTACAAATAATGCGAAAGAGTATATTGCAGCACTCTCACTCATCTGATTGGCTGGCCTTCTTCATGCCGATAAATAACAATAGGCTACACATTATATCGCCATTGGTCATCCAGTGTCAGAATGTGGGGTATTTGCCCTATAATTATTGGTACGAGTTTGAGAACGGTTATCATCATGTAGGGGACTGCGATGGTTGTCGCGGTAGTAACGACTACCATTAGAAGATTTCTGTGGGGGACTACGATTCGACGTATTCGATTATCGATAGAAGTTATTTTGGGACTTTTGGGTATATTCTTTTCTTTTTAGAACATCCATCCAACTAGGAGACACGGTATCTATACGGATGACACAGTCTATTGTTTCATTTAACTCATCTCTGGGTTTATCAGTTTTTTTTATGATAAACCAATTTTACAACAAAATCATGTGAAGTTTGGGAAATTGAGTTGCGGAACGCTTTATCAGTTTCAAGGGAATCAGCATAACTACAATTTTCTCCCAGGGAGTTATGCTGATGCCATCAAGTTCTTGCATTTTAATATACTTTCGTACACTTTTCTCGATGTATGGGGGCAAACTACACAAAAAAGTGGTGCGCAGTGAGTCATGCTCACGCATATCAAAACCGCTGTAAGCTCTTCTAGCTAAACGCTCAAGTCTGAGAGCAAACCTGCGAGTACTTTCGCCTCTGTTCCTACGAGCAGAATGATAAGCTTGGAGCTTGTATTCATTCCTCCTTTTTTCTTCGTCGTGATACCATCTCTTCTTCTTCTGAGAAATAGTTTCTATCATTATTCGTAATTAATCTATACAGCTGCAAGAATCTACCTTCCAGTTGTCTACCCAATAGCCTTAACCATTGCTGAAGGGCATTAGGGTAGTGTAGAGAACAATATGCCTCAAAATCACCTAAGTATAAGGTAAGATCTTGATCAGCCTCATACTTGTACTTCCCCAGGTCTACCACTTTCAGACATTGAGAGTTTTTGACTAATTGTGTTAGCAGGACAATAGCCTCTGTCAATAACTCTAGATGCTGCTTCATCTGGTGACCGGAAAACATGGGACTATCAGTATGATCTAGTCTCTTTGAGGATTGTTGGGACTTGGGCTGTAGCAAAGGTCTGTACGATGGCTGTGTTAAGCGAGTATCATAATCTCTTCTATTTGGAAGCAATACATTTCGGGACAAATTCGACAGCTTGGGAATTAGATTATTCTGGATCGAAGAATGTTCCATTCCTGCACTCGACATCACGGGTGGATTATAGGATCCATTGGTATAAACATTAGGTTGGGAATTTAAAGGGAAATTTAATTGAGGGTTATTTACTTGGTCTTCCCGAATAAGACCTACATTATGAACTGAAGTTGAACCAATTTCAGGTTTTATTCTATTAAGAAAGGTGGGTTGCTTCATCTCATAAGGAGCAATAGGGGAAACTACAGGCGAACCCAAATTGAGTAGTGACATTATGAACTAAGGAGGAGTTTGTGCCTTCAGGAAGCATCTGTCTTTGATTTAGTAAATAATCAGCAGGGGCAGTTGACTCTTGAGCATGTTGAGCCATTTTTTCTTCCACTGCTTTCTTATCCATCTTTAACCATTGCGCGAGGTTAGTTAGCACAGGTATAGATAATACCTCGTCAGGGGCTGCCATAGCCCCTCTTTCCTTATCATCATTTACATCAGCCTCTGGGTCAAGATCTGCGTGCATGCGCGCATCAGTATCATCAAATCTCTGCGGGGTTAATCCGTCACTTCTACTCACCCTAGTTCTTGGGTTTTGGATGGGTCCATTTCTAGAGTTAGGTCCCTAGATGGATCTCTTGGTAAGTTCAAGTTCGCGTTATCTTGTGCCTCTAGAAAACTCAATAGAACTTTCTGGTTTGAGGTGGCAATATCTCGTTTTTCGGACATACTAGTTCTTACTTTACTCGTAACCACCCGAAAATATATAAAAAAAAAATTCTGTGTTTGGTAAACCAAAAAGAAGAAACTGTGAATCAGATATACGACAGAAATTTTTTTTTTTCAAAAACAAAAAAAGTACGATTCGTAACTACCGTATCGAACCAGTTCAAAGAATAAGTTTGCAAAGTTAGCTCAGCGATGAGTGTTTAATGTGTAATGCTGTGATGTGTGAATCAAAGTCACAATCATACGCAACTGATCGAACAGGAACACAGAGTCCCTGTTCGGGGGGCCAAATTAATTTAATTTTTAAGTATGTAATGGAGACTAGTATGATGACTTGTCAGAGCTTTCTTGCATAAATGATCTATAACAGGAATCAATCAATATTTCATTTTGATTACTATATCGTGCTATAATAAAAGTTTATCGTAAATTTACCTAATAACTAAAAAAAAAGAAGTAACTGTTTGTGAAATTACCTTTAGTCCTTTTGTAAACAAGACTTTGCTGGGAATCTGAGGTGTACTTCTACTTCTTCTTTAAACAAGTCCTTCGCTATGAAGAGAAATTAGATCTTTAATCCAATGGGGTGAAAGGGTGCAATACTCTGGTTTGCTCAACCAATTATAGGAGTGATGATTGCGATTTGGTTTCACAGATGTTTAATACGTCCTCCAATCTTCATGAAGAACATAGTAGATCCCAATGATGGCAATTAAAGGTACAAATGGGAGGGGTAAGAAAAAAGGAGTGTGATAAAAGAATTTAATAATATATTACAGAATGACCGGACAGGAGAATCACAACAGAATGATTGATAAAAGGAAAGTAAAACCAGGTATCAAGATTCACTCGACAAATTATTAAGGTTGGCCTACAGGCAGGCTAATCATTTAATAACACAAAAGGAACTGGTTCTAGGGACGGAAAACAAAATGAGTTTATTTTATATTACTGAACATAGTGTTTATGTACATCTATATTCCCACTACTTGTTCAAACTTAACTTATTCAAAGGAGGTAATTCTCAGAAACCAGAGGGATCAGTGTTCTAACCTCGTCTCTTCGGTTATGATGGAGTTTATACACTTCCAGGGAAGTTATTTCAAAATGGAAGACAGCAGGAATGGTGAATGTATCTTCCAGTCCAAGTTAGGAAAATTCTTCGCTTCCAGCCAATTGGAATGGGGTCAGCAGAAGACCCAATCAAGATCAAAATCAAGAACCAGGAATTAAAATCAAGATCCAGGAATTAAAACCCTAAATCAAAGATATAAGAGTTTAGGTTGACCTTCGCTTATATAATTGCACTTATGATTAATGTAATCAAACACTTACCCTGTTTACTCTTGAAACATCAAAAAAGGGTTTTCAATTTTGAATACTTCAAAAAGAATGAAGTTTATCATCAGGTTGTACTAAACTATTCTGCAGTGGGATACCATGGGGAAGCGTCCCTACACCTTGGGATATTTCCCCTTTGGTGGAACCTCCTACAGACCTCGCAATAGGACGAATCCCACCCACAATTTCTGGTGTGGTGTTTTACAGCTTCGCATGATAAACAATAGTCATATTTTTTCAATTCTTTTTCTGAAACTTTCCTTATAACCTCGTTTTCCGGTAGAATTATCCTATTTTCTATTAGATTCCTTGGCCACATTCGTTTTAGACCTTTTGGGGGCTTTTCGAGTTCTCCAACCTTCTTGGTCAATCTTCTTTTTTACTTCAGACTTTCCCATCATCAGGAACACATTTGTCGTCGTATTTTCTGATTGCTTCCTAGAATGGGTTTGAAGTAAAGCCCCCTCAGATATCTGAGAAAACCGTTCTAATAATTTGACAAGGCTGAGATCCGGGTTGAACACCTTCAGGATTTTATCTTTCAGCCTTATGTTGTCTTTCATTTCTGAAACATTTTCCAAAATTTTTGTGGTGATCAGTAAATTTATCTGTTGTGAACTAAAAACTGATGAAGGACATATATCTATCAACTTCTTCTGGTACTCCCACAACAAATTCTTTAACTCCAGCACAAAGTCGGTAAACATGGTGTCTTTTTTACTAGAAAATTTCATAAATTTGGACAGGAGATCAAAAATTGTGTTTTGTTTTTCCGGTTGCAAGAAAATCCGAAGTTGTATCGGAAAGTCTTCAAGGCTGGTGCAGCGGGAAAAAACTACTATCTTTCAATAGATAACTCCGTGCTTCTGAATTCAACTTTGTGGATATAGTCGATTTAGAGCGAAATTTTTTGATATTCGTTCAAATGTCCGAGAGTACTCAATTTCTCATATAACATTGCAAGGTAGTCATCGAAAATTATGCCTTGCAAAATCTGGCTTTTCAGGTCTCTCCCGAAGAGCTTTAATTCTTCAGCAACTTCGGGGAAAGCTGTAGAAAACAGGTTCTGTGGATAATATGGTGGTATGTACCCATAGGGCATATATCCATATCCAGGATGCATAAAAGGGCCATAGGTATTCGGGACACCTCCTTGTGTTGCATTCATGCCTCCAGGGAAACCCACTGAAAACGGTTCTTGTATACATTCCTTGAGGTTGCACCATCACCTAATTGTCTCCATACATTGCCAGGAGGGGTTTGTTGGACAAATCCATGTCCTAGATTAGGCGTGGTTGCTCCTTGACTCCACAATTTATTCTCGTCTTTCTTCTGAGTGTATAAATTTCAACTATTTCTCCAAGATGGGTAAGTTTTTACCTTCTCTGTCGTAGGGGAAGTGTTTTTCCTCAACTGGAGATTGAAAGTACTATCTAACAAATCTGTTTTTTGGAAAAATTTTGGTAAGTTGCTTGACTGGTCCTCTGATTCTCTTGTTTCCTTTCTGGTGTGACCCGTAGAAAAACTTGGCGGGGAATTTCTGAAAATGTCGATGCGGAACGGGGTTTCTGGAGCCGAAACATCTGTCTGGAGGTCTTTCGCCCATTGGGTGTTGCTTTTTTCCTCTTTCTCCTTCCCTTCAGTATTTTCGTCTTTACCTCCTACTGCGCCATGCTCTTCTTTCGTGGCTAAGGTCTACTGCGCTACATATGTGAGCAATAGGAATAGCAGGGATAGGATAAAACCCAAAAAAATTGTCAGATTAATCATCTCTGACTAAAAAAATTAAAACAAATACAAGACTACCAGGCTAACAACAACCCCTTAATTCTAGGCTTAAATTTTAAAACTTACACACTTGTGAATTTGTATGAAAGTCGTTTCTCCGTTTTAGGACACAGACCTTCTAATTGCCCTTGCCAAGACGCTTCCAGCAATATATGATACGATATACTTTAATATATATATATATATATATATATATATATAATTATATCCATATAACTATAATATATATATATATATACTACTATATATATATGATATATGTTGAGTAAATTTTTTTTTTAATAAGCAGCATGATAAATATAATGAATTTTTTTTAGGCCTCCTGAAATTTGTTTTGGAATAAGACCTTGTATATTAGTGAAAGTGTCGGATGGTCTCGCTTTTCTCCCTTTCTGTCAGCTGACTCTACATACCGCTAACTCTACGTGAGTCAATACTTCTCCTCACGGCCATTGACAAAGACCTACTATCGGGCACTCGAACCATTTGCTTATTTTGAATGATGTGTGCTGACTTTGTGAGCTCCCTTACAACACTTGTATGTAGTTTTATTTATATATGTTTATGATATATAATATGCTATAATTATATATTTAATAATATGACTTTATATATTTTTTATTAATAATATATCTATAACTAGTATATATAAATATACTATATATAATACTATAAGCATCGTGTGAAGTACATATACTATCATACTCACCTATATATTATATATCATATAACTATATATATACTATACTACTATATATAATATATACTACTATAATATATATATATTATCTACCTAATATATTATACTATCTCTTTCTTTATTGGAGAAAACTCCTCTTCCCATGAAGACCCTTTTTCTTTTCCTTTTTTCCCACCCCTTTTTATTTTTTTTACAGGAACACATTGAAGTGAAGAGAGTTAAAAAAAAGGTGGTGAAAAGGCGAAATTCAAACAATTTTAAAAAACTGAATGTTTTAGAGAAGAGTATATAGAAAAGGACGCTAGCATTTTCTTTTAATTGACCTTACCCTTCGTTGTATAAATTGAAACTATAACCTCATTCTGCTATTATTCCGTAAGGTCTCAAGTATCCTCTCTCGCCTCAATCCAAACTCTGAACGTTTCTATGACCCTGATATGTCTTATTTCGCAAAACTCTTCTTGTGCAATACACTTCCGTAATCCGTAGACTTCGTAATATAATACACTTGCAATTATACACCTACACCCAAAATACAGCCTTTATACTCCAGGGAGAACTTGTATCAGTTATTCGCTTTAATCACAAAATCGACACTGCACCACCCACAAATTTCTTACTTTACATAATACACGAATCTTTAATCGTCTGCCAACATAAAACGCTACAGACACAACACACATTCGTCCCACTTCACTCGATTTTAGGCTTTTTGGTGCTTGCATTCATCAAGTGTATTTTTTGCTTAGTAAGCTGCATAATAAAAACATAAAGCCCTTCGAACGTTGTTTCCATTTATCCTGTTATAAATTATTCCTTGGTCGTTGCCTGAAACATGCTCTTAAACTTTATTACATACACTATGTATGTCTCATACCACTATACTATCATACACTATATATACTACTATATATATCTTATATATACTACTACATATATATATTACCTATATATATATAACTACTAACTACTATACGTACTATATATATATACCTATATATAAGTAGTAGGGTGGAGAATAATTTTTAACTATCAATATTTTAAAAACTCAATTTTTTAAAAAGTCTTTTAGTCATAGAGTATAATTAATTATATATAGACAACTATACTATATATATAATATGCTATAATCATATATACCTTAAAATCACTCTAACTATATTATATATAGTATATCTACCTATATATTATATATACATTAAAATAAATATATAATAGTTATAATACTATATATATCATAATAACTAGAACTAATCAATATATAGTAGTATATAACTATAACTAACATATACATATATATACTCATATATTAATATTACTATCTTATATATATACTATAAATATATATATACCATATATCTATATGATATCTCTATATATATAATATATATATATTTATACCTAACTCATATATACTCCTACTATGGTTATATATTTTTGAACATCACTATCATCTGTATATAGTCCAATAAAAGTTTAAACAGTGATGTTATGTGTCATTAAATATATTAAATATTAATATATCATCATACATATATATATTATATATACTATTATATACATCTAAATAAATTATTATATATATATATATAACTATACCGTATATTCTTATATCTATATATCCTTATAATATTATAATGTATTAACATATATAATCTTATATATATATATACTTAATAAATTATATATAATTTCTATATAATATAAGTTAATCTCATTTTGGCTATAATATTACCTTATTATAATATATACTACTATTACTAATTATTATGTAAACTATATACTATAACTATATATCATATATATTATACTACTATAATATATATTACTATATATAATTATATATTATAATAACTATATGATTATTATCTATATATAATATTATAACCTATATATATAATATAATATTAATCATATATATATTAATATATACTATAATACCATATTGAGACGTTCCCTACTTTTAATATATATATATATATACATACTATATAGCCTAAGAGGGCAGAGCTAGGCAGAGATGATAGATGAATGGAGATAGATATGCTATAAGTAACTAGAGAGAAGTAAGAGGACAAAGTTTATTAACTAGGCTACCACGGAACGGGGGTCCGGATATAATTAATTATGTGTATGAAACCATTAATTGTTCTATATAATGTCATCATTCTATTATTATTATCTATCATTATATTATTATTATTTAATTACTAATTTTCAAATTTATTAGAAGATAAATTAGTTATTATTTATTATGATACTTCTATTACATAATGTCTCTAATCTTTGACATCTTTCAGTGATCATTCTTATTATTAATTTTAAATGTATTAAATGATATATAAAGCAACTTATAAATGCTATTGCATGTTATCCTCTATTTCATTATGTCATCTAATACATATATAATAACAATCTCAATATTTACTATACATAATTCTTTCAAGGCTATTAGAAAATCAATAAAAATTAAAACAATAATTTTAAGAATTTTCCTATATGAAAATAAAATTTAGAACAAAAAGCTTTCTTAATAAAATTTCTTTAACTTCTAAAGGCAATAATCTAATATGGAAGTATGTGTGTGTGCTGGTGTGTTTGTGCTGTGTATGTTACCTGTTATGTCTGATCCGTTATATGTATAGGCGTTGTACTCTATGCACCTCGTATATATCATCTCTCTTTTGAGTCTCCCTAGTTCATATCTCATAAAGCAGAATTCCTAAATCTTTTTTCTTAGTCGTTGAAGTCATTCCTGGTTAGGATTATCCAGCCGAGTATTCTGAGTAAAAACTCTATTAAATATAATTCTCTTAGGAGAACGTCAATGAACTTTGTTACACATAGAAACGAATTTTCGAATTGATGATTTTCTTTTACACATGAAGAGAATCTTCTTTTCCTAAAACAAATATTCTTCCTTTCCTTTCTTTCTTCTTTCGTAAAATAATCCAAGATTTCCTCCTTCTTAAAGTTAATTCATCTCATCAGAATATATATATTGTAGGATGAACCACATTAGCACTAGAAAATCTGTCAAGATTGTAAGGGGGAAATTCTATCTCTCTGTTAATGATCGAAAAGGCACTGTCTTCCAACACTTGCCAACAGAAAACAGAAAGAATCAATTTATTTATAATAATCTTAAAAGACATAAGGATATGTTGGAAAGGAAAAAATAATTTAAAATGTTTAATTTCAAATCCAAAGGTAAATTGCATATTTTAGTGAGATGATTGCAATACAGACAACGTAATGTTGCAATATATATATCTATATGTATATATAATGGCATTTTATTGCGTATCGTAAGTCTTATTTAATTTAAGGAACTAATTAATATTATATTATTTAATTCATTAATGACCATTAATAATAATAAATTAAAATCATAAACTTATGAATTAATATAATAAATAATTTGTAATATAAAGATATATGTATTATGGGTATAACTATTACGTTATTCATATGATAAAGTAAAGTTTCTTCGATTATCTCACAGCAGTCGGTACCAAGGTAACAAGGCCTCAATATAGCGTTCGTTAAATTCAAATACCCTAATCATTAATGATTAATTCACTAAAATACTAATATGATATAATTAAAAAAATTATAATAGATATCAGCAATCATTGTGGATCATTTCCTAATGTTAATTAACGATATGTAAATATCTAACTCAATACATAGATTAATGACAACATTTGGCTATACACTCCAATGCATTGTCACCCTCTATTCATATACTTTACAAGTAATGTGTGCATCTAAACGTAATATTCCATTAATAGTATTAACATAAAGTACAGTAGATGTGTAGAAAAAAATAATTTGAATTTAAACGAATGTAATTCTATCGTTATAAATCAATATGACATTTTGGAATTGTTCATAAACTACAATGATTCAGAATTAAAATCGTGTACATGAGCGAATCAGGAATCTCTTAAATAATTCATCTACAGTTATCAGTTCTTTAATCATTTATGTAATTCATTTTATTCGCTAAATATGAAACTTTATTGTTATTATATCTTTTTGTAAGGTATATCTCAAATTCATACATCCGCTATTAATATTACATTTTTATTCTTTAACCTTTAAGTAAAAAGGTTAAAGGAAAATATTAAATATAATTTATCACAGGTTGACAGAAAATTATGAAGTCAATGTTGTTTTCTGAAATTTAGCACAGAAAAATAATCTAAGAAAAGTTTTATAAATTTGGCATTTCATCCCCATATTACCTAATAACATTCATATAATAGTATTATAATATATATATATATTAATCATTATATATATAGTATATAGTATATATTATAATATATTTTATATACTATTAATATATTATCTATACTTATATATATAATATATATATATATATATATATAATATATATAATATATATATCATAATGTTTCTGGCAATAGGCCTATATACTATATAAATATATAACTAATATAATCTAATATATATATATTATATATAATATATATAATATAACTTGTTATTATTCTTATTTCTATCAACTTAATAAAAGATAATATTCGAACCTGAAGCAATATATACATCTATGGTTATACCTCTGTCATTACAACAACTTCGCTAACACTTATTCGATACCTAGTTAGCAAGCTCCTCACCTTTCTCGCATAAATGCCAATGATTAGAATATGCCCTGTCCAATGACAGGAAACGCTAATTTCTTATTTTTCAGCGACACTACCGTAACAATTATGGTAAACCGACGTACGAACATGCATCTCTCGCAACATTATCAAAAGACGGGACGGGGTTTTCAGTAATGGAAAAAACGCATAGTCTTTAGAAATGTAAGCCACTCTCTCATTCGAGTAGGAAATATGCACAATGCAGAATTGAAAAGTGCGAAAGTGTTAGCTTGCTAAAAGGATACCTTGCTTGTGTATACACCGAAGTTGCTAAAATAAACAATGTTTTATTTGCCTCAATTATCTAAAGATAGATGAAATAAATAAATTAATCACGTATATTCGCTTAATTTCCCATATTATGGTGTTGGAATATACCGAAATTTTCTTTAATTTCATCAAAATTTATTGACAATTATCAAATCAAGAATATTTTCTGGAAATAGATAATCTACCGATAATATTTGTATCCCTAATGATTGTAATATTTCATTATATTAAAATTATCATCGGTATATATATCATATAAATTGTATATATATTTATAATTATATTATCTCTTTGTGAATTACTAGATAGTCCAAAAAAAAAATTACCGGCGTCCTGTAGTAAAAGAAATCTAATATTTTTATAATATATATTAATATAAAATATTATATATCTTAATATCTATATCTTATATATATCATTACATATATATATAAATATAATATATATCTTCTTATATATATTATATATAATTTATTCTTAATCATATTAAATTATATAATATTATAATATAAACTCTATCTATATAATATTATGTATATATTTATATAATGGTCTATAATAATTAAATATATAATATTTATATTCCATTAAATATAATATATTAAATAATAATAATATAATATATTAATAAATAATATCTATATTATAAATATATATTAATTAAATAAATATTTATAGTATAGTATATATTATATATATTATTTCATTAATATACACAAAATTATATATATCTATATATATATTATACTAATATAATATATATATTATATATATTATTTATATCTATATGTATAGTATAATTAAATTATTATTACATATATAATATATTAATTATATAATTTATATTATTAATATTAATATATAGCAATTAATATATATATGAATATATATATAGTTATATATTACTATATTATATATATTTATTATTATGTATATATAATATATATTATAATATTATATATATAAATATATAATATATCCAATAGATGTATATATTATATATAATATATATATATATTATTAATATATCTTATATAAAGAAAAATATATAATATATATATATATATATAATATATCTATATATACTATATATAATATATTATATATATATATATATATCTATATAATATAATATAAATTAATATATATCTATATATATAATATATATATATAATATATAATATATTAATAGTATAATATATGATATTATATATATAATATTAATATATATATATATAATATATATATATATATATATATATATATATATATACAACTTTCGTCGGTCGCACCAACTCATGCAATGGAGGTGTTATGTTTGATGAATGTGTTGAAAATGTTGAAGTTTTCTGAAAAAATTTTGATAATGAAAAAGAGAAACTGGAAACTAGTGGGAATGTATGATCAGTCAGAAATAAATTCTTGATGGTTGGTCCATTGTTACATGTTGTTATCGGATACTTCAACTTATGAAAGGAAAAAAGATTCTGTCCAGAAGAGGAAACTTCTGCCAATTAGTTTGTTAATGCATATTCTTCGATGTTCCTGGATGGAGATAAACTTTCTAAGAATAAGAAGAAAAAAAGAAGTCAAAGACCAAAGAAGTCTGATATACTATATATTATATATATATTATTATATATATATATATTATTTTATTATAGATATATATATATATATATTATATATTATTAATATATATATATATAATATATATATATATAATATATATATTATATATATATATATAGATGATATATATATATAATATATATATATATATATAATATATATTATATATATATATATATATATTTTATATATATATTATATATTTATATTATATATATATTATATATATATATATATTATATATATTATATGTAATATATATATATATATACTATAATCTATATATATACTATTATATACTATATATATATCACTATATAGTATATCTATATTACTAGTTATAACCCTTTTATAATTATCTCTATATTACTATATATAATATTTATACTAATATATATATTATATATAAAATATATATAGATACATTATATATACATCAATATTATACTATATATATTATACTACTATACAGTACTACATATACTACAATGACCGATGCTCCGGGGACGTTAACCTGTCGCATTCCACTTCACTATGCGCTTGAACTCGCGTAATCGCAAGGGGTGCTTTGCCTCTACAGCATCTACCCATTCCTGCGCGCACGCCTAAAAACTGAGTCGCCAAGTATCTACCATATCGTCATCTGCAAAAATATGCACGTATCTATACTATACGCGTCGCAGCACATCTACGAATTTCGCTAGTGTATTATGGTTCTCCACCGCATTTCACCATTATTCTTAGTGTATAATATCTAACGCTTGCTACGCAATATTTATATTCATATATCTCAATTACTATCAATAATATATATTCCTATATACCTATACTACACTATATATATATAAATACATATATCAAATATATTACTATTTCATCATACATATTCATATATATACTATAGCACTATTATAATATAATATAACTTATAATATATATATATATTATATAAATATAACTAACTATACTATATCAATATTTTACATATATACTACCTATACCTCTATATATAATATAATAACAATATATTACTATATATACATATATATCAATAACTATCATCTCACCTACTTCCAATCCCCCTATACTATACTAACTATCATATATTACTACTTATTCTATACTATTAATATACCTAACTACTATACCTACATACCAATATATAATAACTACTAAATAAATTAATACTATTAAACTATATATATACTATATACCTATACTATATAATACATAATATTTATATTATTTATACTACTGTACTATTATATAAGATCAATTAAAAATTCGTCCATATACTAATAATATATACCTACCTATATACTCTATATAGGCTAGGTATCAGTATACTATCATATATTATATTTAATATAATTGATATAATTATATATATATAGTACTAGTAGTTATCTATATAATATATATATTATAAGTATAATATATATGATATAATATTTATGTTATTTAATATTTTATTTATATATATATATATATATATATATATATATATATATATATATATATATATATTCACGCTTATTCACCATCCCCTCTGGTAGATCTGTATTGACCTGTCAGGTGTGGCCTCTGCAGAACTTTCAAAGACCCTCTTCGTATATTCTTTCTTCTCTACATCCCATAAGGATCCTGCTGACGTTCATATCGCATCTTCCACCAATGCCTTCCTATTTTCTTCGGTTGCCGCGGTCTAGGCACACTGCGTCATTCCAGCATCCTTCTTGGTCAAGTTCTTTCTTCCATTCTCTTTGAGGTGTCCATAACATCTCAGTTGATTCTGTTGTATATTTTTAGTTATTGGATCCAATTCTCAGTCTCTCGTATTTCTCTCTCCGCATATCTCTCAGGGGTAACATCCTATCAAATCAACCTCACACTCACATCTCCGCCGTTTCTCCACTCTTCTCATTTGTTCGTTCGTGTTCGTGCCCCCACGCATTGCCGATTCGTACACAGTAGTGGTACTCAGTTTGTTCTGGTATATGCACATTCTCACGTATCTTGGTATACCGCTGTTCTTTCAGTATTCGGGTATAATGCTCAAGCGTTCTGAGAGACACTCTTTTATCCTCGTCGCCTCACTCTCTCCTCCTCGACCCTCCTTCTCCCTTCATATCATCCCAAGTATTTGAATTTCCCTCACTGCTGTAGTCTCCTTTCTACCTCATTGATGTTCAGTTCTGTTCTTTCTCTCAGCTATTCTTCATGTACCCATCCGTCTCTCGTGTTTATTCTCATGACCCGATTTTCCATTTCCGGGGCCTCCATCCCTCGAAGGTCCGTCCTCGGCCTCTAGTCAATGCTGCACTCATCTGCGTAGTACGTTAGTGCTGTGCTCATTGTCCTCCTGTTACATTTTCTTATCGTAACTTCTCGTATCACCATATGCCATAGCAGCGCGGCGAGGCACACTGCCACTGTCTGCACCTCTGAACTCGACCTCACACACCATCCTTCTTCTCTCTTATCTTCCCCTTTCCTTATTTCTTGTACTGGCGTACTGCTAATTTTTATCTGCACTCTTTAACTTTTTCGTGGATATTTCATACTCTTGTTGTCCCAGTGCTCCCCATCCTTTCTTTCTCTACAATGCCTATCAAGGCTCTTAAAGTCTACACAACGCACAATCTGCTCCATTATTCATTCTAATTGTTTTTTCTATTATCGAAGTCTTCCATGTAGAAGAATTGGGTCCATCTGTACTTTTCCCGCTCCTGCAGCCCATAGACTTATGCCAACTTCCCTAGTTTATCTTCAATCCTTTGCTTCCAAGTCTCTTATCCAATATCCCTCTCGTACCTACTTTGCTAGCAACATTCCATATACAGCCTATCCCTCTGCCTCAGTTGTTCCACCAATTCTTTATCTCTTTCTTATCTAGCTAAGGGCATCACCGCGCTCTAACTCCATTGTCCGGTAATTCCCCTTTGTCCATATCTCCTTTTAGACTTCCTAGTAGCATATTTCCCCACTCCTTCTCGCGCTTCCTATCTATATATATACTATCTATTTATATCTACTATATATACTACTATATATATATTATATATATATATCATATACTAAAATCTCTTACGGCCCCCTATATATAATATACCGATATATATATATTCTATACTATACTACATCTCCCTCTCTTCTACGTATTTTTATTTAGCAGTTAAATTAGTAATTAAAAACCTTTATCCCGACACTTAGTAATGTTGGTACGGTTATGATTCTCTTACCGGTCTTAATATCAACAACAACCAATTTTACACCACACGCATGCATGCTCATCGCAGAATACTGGGCACCATGGAGGCTTGCTTTTTGTTATTTGTATAAAAGCAGGCAAGGTCAGTTTAAAAAGATTGCAATTAAATGTTTTATAAGCAGAATCGTTCCTTTTTCACTTTATTTGTCAACAAATATATAGGACTACAGGCCATACTTAACCAAGTGATTTTCAGAATAGAGCCTATATTATACGGTTCACTCCGCAATTTTGGGCCCATTTTTTGGTGGGCACTAAATATAACGTTTTCACCGAGGGAAACGGGTTGGACATATTTACTCGGCGTGAGGATTGCAAACCGACAGACTGTTCTTGCGCCGTGCCCCGCTCTTCCGTTCTAGCACTCTCCTCCTCTATCGTGGACCCTTCTTTCCCTCTTCTGTCTTTTCTGGCTATTTATTTAATAGATCATGTCTGCTCTCACCAGAGGGCGTTAGGTTTTAGGCTTGGGTGGTTTCCTGTATTTTATTTTTGACCTTCTTTAAAAGTCCCGTCGTGGGGGTGTGACATATATATAGTATATTAGCTCAGTATACCTTAGTCCTAGTACCATATATACCTACGTATATAGCTCTATCCTACTACTCTTATATCATAATTTCATAATCTAATAATCTCATGACCTATACTATACTACTTATATATATATAAGTCTATACGCCTTATATCTATTTATCTAGTATATAATAATATCAAACTCAGAATAGATTCTTTAATAGAACACTTTAAATGGTTGTATCTCTTCACACAAAGAACATATACCACCTGCACACACAGACACCACATACACATACACCACGCACGCACCCGTTTGCACTTTTAGATATCAGAGAATATCCCAATTTTTATTTAAAAATTTTTTTTTTTTTTGCTTAAAAATTTTACATTAACTAATGCTGTTAAATTTTCAAATTCAATTTTTTTATTGGCCAGTCTTTTTATCCTCATATATAATACTATATACTATATATATATATACTATCACTATACTATAATATATAATATATATTCTTATATTTACTACTACTCCCTATATATATATACTATATACCTACTATATATATATATATATAACTACTATACTTTTATAATATATATAATATATATATTATATATATTATATGATTGACAAGTATGTTTGTGTGACTACGAGGATCTACTTGAAGGAACCTCACTCTGGAATAAACAAGAACTCCATATTGGACCAGCAAGGGCAACACCCCACAGATCTTCAAACATCAACATCTTTTCCCACTCCTGCGGGAGTTGCGATTTACGACACTCCTGAGAACAAACTTTGGCCAGCAATACAAGAAATTCTCACACGTAGTAATACGACAATCACATTCCCTACTTCTAACGTTATGCATCCCGCCTCCTTGTCGCGCCCACAACCAACTATCACAACCCAAAATTTCAGACACTTAAGAACCGTACACAAAATAAAGCTCTCGAGGATAGTAACAGGCTGCTTTCCCTCCAAAGCCATACATCATCTATTAACTGAAACAAAAAATCTCCCTTCAAAAGCCCATCTTAACATGACAGGCTGTTAAATTTATCAGTTATTCATCTTCATAATGATGATAAACCCACGTTCCCGCAGGATTCAGCATCACTTTGACGGATTAAGTTCTCGCGTCATATAGGGGGACAAATCACAACCAGAGGCCTAGATGGTCTCATTGTGCTTCTGAAACATATAAGACACACATTGCGGCTGACACTCCAGAACTCCGCATTAGTAATAGCACGTTCAGCAGAGCAATTATTATTTCTGGTATAGAATGATCTCATATTCTAGAATAACGGCATACTCACCATGCCCACAGATAAATATAGTGGCCCCTATTCGCGGGAAATAAATTTTGGGCCGTCAAACCCGCGTAAGTGGATGCCGTTCGTCACGCTTTTCGAACATTTCCTTCGAGTTATGATATACATGTATTTAAGAAGTCGGGAATAGGGAGGGCACCTTCCCTCTACTAATCGAAAGGCGTTTGTACCCACTATTACGCGGACGACAGGGACAGTAGGTGTGGGCTAGATTGACGTGGCGTTAGCGTTTTCGACGTCAGACACAACTTCAAGCTGCTTCTTCTAACTGATCTCTGTGCAGTCATCTCTAGCTGAATGGTAGTGCAGTATTGAAGGATAGCGATCAGGTTTCTAGGTAGGAGATAGTGTTTGTGACGAAATGTAAATTTTTATTATTATTATTAGGTATTAATATTATATATAATATATAATATGATGTATCAATATAGTTATAGGTATTATGCTATATATTAAAGTTATGTTTTTTTATACTATATATTAATAAGATACGGTATTATCGGGTAGGTAGGGTAGTATTGATGATATGAGTTAGGGTAGATACAGTTAGTTGCCACCCGCGGTGAACATTCTAGTTCTTATGAAATTATGGGATGGGTTCATTAGTAGCATGTGCATGGGAAATTGTTTGGTAGCATTAGGTATCGTTTCTCGAACAGGGTGGAGTTAAAGTGCACAGTGTATGTAAAGCTGTGGACGGCAGCCTGCTGGGTGGCGGGGGCTCAACGTTTGTCAGTTGGTGGAAATTTAAAGCAAGGGTGATATGGTGCGAGGTTCGAATACAGTGACCGAGCCTATTCTTAAGTGTGCCTGAGAAGCAGTGAAAGAGAAAGTGGTGATTTTGTAGTGCTATATTTTGGTAGATGTTTTGGTCTGTTGTGTTTGTGAGGCTAGGTTTTAGTGATTGTGTGGGATGATGAGAATAGGGCTGGTAATTTCACTACAGGGGCTTATTGTGCGTTTAGAGAGTACTACAGAATTCTCCCTACTAACGGCAATTTTTGTGGGTGGTTGTTCCGTTCAGAATGACGGCAAATCGAGACCCGACCTCTGTCGGCGGGGGGGATCAGATTACGGGATGCTTCTGTAGGGGTTGGTGC
>JABUQX010061615.1:5000-15074 GCA_015478945.1 Trachelipus rathkii
CCTTTGTGTACAATAGCAACTCAGTTTTTTCATCAGGAAAAGACAACAAGGTGGCGTTCAACATTCCCGCTTTTGCTTCCCTGAAATCCCGCTCAATTTCTACCCCCCAGGAAATTTTCTTCGTGGAAGTGGGTTTTCCTTTCAACATTTTCGTTAGAGGTTGAAGTATTTGGGCAGCCCCGGCTATGTTAATTCGGCAGAAGTTATATAGTCCAAGAAATGCCCTAAGTTGTTTAATAGTTGTTGGTTTTGCAACATTCACTACTGCATCGATTTTCTCCTGGCTAGGTCGAACTCCCTTCTCGCTAATGTTGAAGCCCAAAAAGTCTATTTCTCTGACGGCCAGCAAACATTTTTTGGGGTTCATATAAATCTTCATATACTTTAATCTCTCTAAAACCTTCTCCAATATTGCAACATGTTCTTCAAGAGTCGAACTGGTGATTAAAATGTCATCTAAGTAAACAAAAACATTCTTTAAATTTCCAAGCAAGATCGACATGAGGCGCTGGAAGGCACTAGATGAGCATTTGTGTCCCTGTATTAAATAGTTGAAGCTAAAGTTACCGAGAGGACAAGTAATAGTGAAATATTTCTTTGTTTCCTCGCTGATTGGTACGTTATAGTAAGCCTGCCTGAGATCAAGTTTCGTTAGCAATTTGCAATGTTGCAATTGCAAGATGATATCTTTAATCTTAGGCAGAGTAAAATTGTCAGAGGTAGATCTTTGGTTTAACAGACGCAGATCCACGACTAATCTCACCCCGACATCAGATTTTGGCAAGAAGCCAGCCGGAAATCCCCAATCGCTCTTCCCCCTCGAAATGAACCCTGAATCCAATAATTTATTGATTTCCTTCTTGGCTATCTCAAAAAGATGTGGGGCTATGCCTCTACTCCTTAATTGTATTGGCGCGCCACTAACTTCAACATGATATGGATAATTCTTCGACAATTCGCATAAAGTTTCTTTTTCTAAAGGACACTTCTCACTCCCTTCCCCCCTTATCAATAGTACAATCTTCACCCCCCTGCCAATAGTACAATTTTTACCTCCCCCTCCCCATTAGTTTCGTTACCACCGAGTTGTGAATGAGTAACGAAGTCGTTCCCATAGCTGTCAAAATAAGCCACGCCTCTCTTTTTCCTATATTTTGCACATATAAAACGCCCTTTAGTGAGCTGCTAATTTTTTAAATTTAAATTAGGTGCTTCATAAGGATTTTGGAATAAGATTTGGTATTTTTTAATTAAATCATTAACCATTTCATATTCGCAAAGGGTATATTTAAAGAAACGACGGTTAGTGGAAGGATAGAGTTTCGTACATGAGTAGAAAAGTCAAAAGCCTCATTACTAAGGGAAATACTACGCTTTTTCTTTGGGTCTAATAAATAATGGCATTTAAAGTCGATGGTGAACCCGTAATTTTTGAGGAAAGGCATGCCAAAAACGTTAAATTTAATGTTTGCAGCGTAGGCATGCACGTCGTAAACCCTTTCTAGTCCCAAGTCAATTTTAATTACCCTTTTATTATAAATTCTTTACAGCTTCATTTGGCGCCCCTTTGGGGGCAGTTTTTTTGGGCCCCCAAATTAAATGGCACCTTCCTTATCTAATTCAAATGCCCTCGGTGAGGTGAGGCAGCTGACAATCACCAAATAAGCTTCATTATTAAGTTTGTCAGATATATAATACAATTTGTCAAAAATCACCCCTTTAACAGCTGCAACAATCTTAGTCGAGTTGCCAGAAACTCTCACTACAGTATTACTAGATAAGTCACATGCAAGGTTTCTTAAATTTAACGATCCTTCAAACTCATCGGAAAGAAGAAAAACTCCTTCATCCCTAAAACTAATACAATTCATTTTCAGGAAAGGGGTTTCGTCCCCTTCATTATTAACAAATTCATTTTTATCATTATTTTTATTAATAAATATGGAGTCACAAGTCTGAATCGCCTCTACTCCCGCCTCCTCCTCAGTGACTGGAGTGGGGGAGCAGGTTGACTCCATTGGGGGAGGCAGCCACTCATAAGAGTGCATGCTCACCGGCCCCAAAGTTACAGAGTTATTATTTTCAATATAATTATAAGAATTTACACAACCGTTACCGCCATCACTATGGCTATCATTCCTAGTTCTACAATCATTATGATTATTATTGTTATTAGTCTCATCATGCATTGAGTTACAATTAAAAGTTAAAGAGGACTCTACCCCTGCCGACTCTGTGATAAGTGACTCCTGTGGGGGAGAGGTTAACTCACTAGGAATCCCCCTCCCTGCCATTTGAATTACAACCTCGTTATTAAGACTTTCGTTTTCAGATTCATTGTTAATAATTCCTCCCGTCTATGATCATTTTTACAAGTAATATCCCTATTCCATTTATATATATTAATATAATTGATATCTCTGTTACACCCCCGTTTAATATAAATAAGATTATTACTAAAGTATCTATTATTATTATAGCCATTATGATTAACATATTCATCATTATTATAGTAACTATTATAACCAATACGTGCATTATTATTATAATTATTATTGTTACAATTAATATTTTCATTACCATTGTGATTATTATTATAATAGATGCTATCATAATTATTATAATTTTCATTATTACAATTATAATTATAGCCATCATTTCTACCGTTATTATGATTATCATTATAATAATGCCTTCTACTATTATAGTAATTATTATGATTATTATTATAATTACGCCTTCTACTATTATAGCGATTACCATGATTATTATTATAATGACCCCTGTAAAAAACATCTCTATCAAAATTAACTCTATAATTAAAATCATCATTTTCCTGCCCAAAATTTGACCTATTCATCTGAAAGTTGCTGGGTGGGTAATTAAAAAAAATCCTACTTACAAATGCTCCATTCCCCCACAGATTTATCCCCCTTTGGCCCGGGAGTTGCCTCACAGGCCAGTTGTCAAGTTTCCCTGTTTTGGGGGGTTGGAATTCTGTTGTGGAGGTGGGGGAGTCGCCGGGGGTTGTGAGATCAAGGTATACATTGCACAGTATTGACCCTCACATTTAAACGCACGATGCAAGAAGCGTTTGTGAAACCTACAAAGCCCCTCGGTGCTTGCAGTCGTCGCAACGTTGCTATATGTTGATTGATTGAAGTTCCTTCCTCTTGAATTTTGACTATTGTTGGAGGTGGGGGAATTTTTTGAATTCTGACACAGCGTCTTTGCTAGTTCTATTACGCTCTTTGCGAGTGACCTCATCTCTTCAGCCGATTTCTCATGAGATATTATTAACCGGCATATTTCTCTCTCTTGAGCGGAAGACTCTCTGTTAGGCCTTGTGGTCCTATTCTCCTCACCATTTATTCCTCTGACATTCCATGTACCCACACGATTCAAACATTTTCGCCGAAAGATAGAAGGCCGCTTACGGCGATCACGACCCTCTCCGAGGCATGCATTAACATTCCTGACAAAAGATAAGTGGTAGTGGGCAGCCAACCCAACTACCACCGTCCCTTAGTCGCCTTCTACGACACGCAGGACATACGCTGTGAGCAATTTTTTCTTCCCCACACATAGGGATATAAGGGATAGGGATGTCTGTAAGATGTCTAGAAGAGGGAGTATGGATATAAGTATGTGTATATGATATGTGGATAAAAGGTGGTGTCTCTTAGATGTTGTCTAGAGGATGAATGGATATGAATGCAGAACAGAAAGGCGAACCATTGGGCGCTGAAATGTCATACATACCAAAATCAAAATGGGTATATATATATATATATATATATATATTAATTATATATATTATATATATATATATATATAATATAATATATATATATATATTAAATATAATATTATATATTTTTTTAATATATATTATATATATATTATATATATATATTCTATATATAATCTTATATATATATATATATAATATATATATATATTATATATAATATTATATTATATATATATATATATATATATATAATATATTATATATATATATATTATTATATTATGGAAGTTTTTAATATTATCAAAATTCTTAATATTTTGTTCAATAATCAGCAAAAATAATCGCGAAAAATTTGACGATGACGCCTTGAAAAAGAAGATTGCAAAGATTTTTCCAATGACCAATTAATCATCCCCATCACGAATAATTATATAAAACAAATATATATCTATATATAATATATATATATATATATATATATATATATATATATATATAGGTATATATATATATATATATAATATTATATATATTTATATATATATAGGTAGATTATTTATTAATAATTATTATTATTATTATTATTTTATTTATTATTATATTATTATTTTTATTGATTATTTTCTTTTATTATTAAACATTTTTTTTTTTATTTATTTAAATTAATTTATTATTATTATTAATTTTTATTTTTTGTTTATTTTAGTTTATTTTATTATTTTATTATTCTTATTATTAAATTATTATTATTATTATTATTATTATTATTATTATTATATTATTATTATTATTTTATTATTATTATTATTATTATTATTATATTATTATATTTTTAAAATTTTTATTTTTATTTATTATTATTATTATTGATTATATATTATTATATTATTATTATTATTATTTAATTATTAATTATAATCAATTTTACCAGTTTTAAAGGAAAATCTACAGAAAATTCTGTTGATGATACCAGGCTTGTTGCATATATATTTGCTATGCAATTATGCTGCTAAATTTAACGCAGGAATTAAAATTTCTTATGTTTTTTAAAAATTTATTTATGTTGTTTATCAAATTCTTTGCATGAGTTCTAGTGTATTTAATGCATTTACTGAACTCCAGAATATGGTTACCATTAAATAAGCATAAGGTCAAACGAACGGTCGACTGGTCTTGTGTTAAAGAAAGGTATTAATGATATTAGAGAAAACCAGCCTAATATATTTTATAATGTTCATAAGCATGTTTGCCATTACAAAAACTGAAATAATGACCGGTTGTCATGCATTTAAATCTTCTGAATTGCATGAAAGATTTCCCCACAAAACGTCTGAGACAAAAAAACTCATTTTCCTCTCAACACGCTGATGTAGAATTTTGGAACTTTTGCCTCATCTTTTATGTTCTGCATTTTTTTTTGCCCCAAATTGGCCTAATATTTTTTATGTTCATTTTGATATAACTCTGCTGTTACTTACCAGAATTGTCTGAAATTTGCAGCAGACATTCGTATTGTCTTCCTTTAGTTTCACTGCAAAGTAAAAATCTTTTTACTAATTATTTTTGGAGATATTCAATTTTTTTTGTAATTGACAACGCCTCACTTCAAATTTTTTATTTTTTATTTCATTTTTATAATGTATGTGTTCAAACACATGTGTATCAATTTATTCGTAAAACTAATTTGTTTAGACTATAAAATAGCACTTTTTCATTTTGAAAAAAATCCTGTTGACCTTTTGGTTTGCCTATTTCTAATAACATTTTTGTTTATAATATTACTTACAATAGTTCAAATTTCACGGCAACTATATTTTTATATTTGCCTTGACACCCTTTATTTATTATATAAAGGAGAGTCATTTGATTAATAAGAAAGATGGGCTACCTTCGAGAATGGTGGTTTTTGGAGGCTGTACCCTTCCCCTTTCATTTCCCCATGTTTCCCCTATCATTTTCGTAATGTACACCTCATCATATATATAGTGTATATGGGTTAAAGGGGGATGAAGGGTGTATCCAGCCACCATTAACTTCAGAAACATTTCCTACACACAACCACTATTGTCACGTACACGGCCTGATGATTAGAGATAGTTGTGTGTAGCTAAGGGTGATTTGGTCACATTTTACTATAAACCATAGGCGGTGGGGCCGTTCCTACCTTTCAATTACAGTCGCAGTAAAAATTCTGTTAAGTATAATAACAAATATTACACTTATATTTAAATAGTGTATAATTAAATAGTAATAAATAGTATCAAAGAGAATTAACTTATTTCAAAATAATATTAATGCAAACAAGGAAGTATCATGTGATATTAGCCTCCCTTCACCACAATACAAAGACTTTAGATCATTCAGATCATATGAAATTAAAATCATATAAAAACACATACAATTAACTACAATATTTGAAGAAGACTGCCGTTCAAACGCAGTGGACTTACAAAACCATAATTAAAATATAACCTAAACTATAAAGTCGATGATTGGACAATTGCCACTAATAATAAGAAAAAATATATATTATGTGCAGCAAATATCCTTTTAAAAGTTGAAGGAAGAAGGAGCTGGACAGATATGAAAAAAGATAGGACAGAAGTGTATGAATTTATTGGTGTTATTTGGAACAAGGAAAGTCCCAAATAACAGAAGTTACGTATAGACAGGAATAGTAGTGAATGTACACTGATTCAAAATGTTTGTCCACCTAAAGTGATTATGATGATTCACTTTAATTAGGAAAATCACTTTAAAAGAAAAAATATTAATAGGGTAAGTTAATTCAAGGGAAGCAAGACTTGGTGGTATAGTCAAACAGGAAAGGGAAATCTAATAACAATCAGGCAAACATTTAACTTCAGTTAGTTTAAGTGACGTTAATAATAAGTTTAAATGGTAATTGTAAAACTAATATAAATAACATGAAATCTATAATAAACTTAAAAATGAAAAGGGACGTAAATAAACTATATATTAAATAAATTAATATATAGTAATGCACACCAGCATAATCAATATATATATATATATATATATATATATATAGATATAGTAAATAAAAATATATAATAAATATTATAATATATATTATATATTAGTAGATATATATATAATTAATTATATATAATATTATACTAATATAATATAATATATCTTTATATATGTATATATATATATTATTTATTATATATATATTATATATATATATATATTATATATATAGTAATAAAATAATATAATATCATACTAAATGTATACTATAGTTAAATATATATATTATTATATATATATGTATACTATATATCAAAATATAAACTTACACAAAATACTTAAAATGTAGAATAACAATTGGGAACTCAGTAGTAATTAAATCTCCACATTCTGTTTTATTCAATAGAAGATATTTAAATTGCCCGGTTATTAGTATAAGCAGTGGCTCCAAACTTCATCCCCCAAATAAAGACAAACTTTTAATGAAGTAACATAATCTTTATCAAATTATATAATAGAGGTCACTGGTAAGATCTTATGATTTATCATCAATAATGCGAACAACTCAAATATGGGCTATATAAAAAAAGAAAGAAATATGGATATACAGACAAACAACAGAAAAAAAAAAAACAGGAGAAAAAGGAAAAAAGGTCCCTAATTGAATGCTCCTTTCAGATGCCATACTGGCAATCAGAGATAAGATTAGAAGATTTAAGATGCTTCTAAATCTTCTTGTTGAGAATAGTTTCGAAAATTTTAGGAAGAACTGAGGTTAAAGTGAAAGGACGTTTGTTGGATTATTGACTGGAGTCCCGCTTCTTCAGCACATGAACTAAAGTATCGTTTAATATGGAATATAATTATCTCATACTTCAAAAAATTTGGAGTCGTTATTCTTCAGACATGTGAGAATGGGTGTCAGAGGCTTCTCTCCTCAAAATTTTAATTTTGTGCGTGAATAGGATTTTTATTCTTTATTTGTTATTTATAAAAGTTTTTTTTATGTGTGTTTGTTCATATTGTTATGTAGGAAAAATGTGAAAAAGAAATATGTATTCCTGTATATTTTCGTAAAAATAACCCTATCGCTGCTCAAACGTATTTGAAAATCATGCGGTCACGGTGACCGTTATTCTGGAACGAAAATACTTAGATTACCCAAACTCAAAAATTTTGAATTTTTTTTTTTCGTATTTTATTAATTTTATTATATATTTAGTATATTACTATATATATATATATATATGATATATTATATATATATAATATTATACTATATATATAATATAATGATATATATATATATATATATATTTATATATTATATATAATTATATATAGTATATAGGTATTTTTGGGATGAGGTTATTAGTTAGGAGAGGAGGTAATGGGTTAAGTGAGAAAGTTGAAGAATTGGAAGTATCACTTATAGATGAAATAACACGTGAAATGATCAAGACGGAGGCTGAGATGGTGATTGATTGGATTTGGAAGTTGTGTAATAAAGCGTTTATGGAGGTATGTTCGCAAGGATTGAGAGGGGTAATAGTACCTCTTAAATAAGGGTAAGGATGAAAGGGAATTGTAGAATTATAGGGAATAGTTTATTGAGTGTTGTAGGGAAGGTAATGCTGTATTTTGGTTTGAAAAGAGTGCGTCGTAGTGACTGAGGTCTGGTGTGAAGACAAAGGTGGGTTATTTAGGGAAGTGGTAGAGGATGTGTGATCAAATTTTACATTGAAAAATGGATTGAGAAAATAGGGAGAAGAAAGAATAAATTTATATTTAGGTTTTATGGATT
Organism: Trachelipus rathkii; assembly: GCA_015478945.1. Classification (NCBI taxonomy): domain Eukaryota; kingdom Metazoa; phylum Arthropoda; class Malacostraca; order Isopoda; family Trachelipodidae; genus Trachelipus; species Trachelipus rathkii. The sequence continues at coordinate 13,556 of JABUQX010061615.1, forward strand.
TACAACAGGCTTATGATAGAGTTAATAGGGAAGCTTTATGACAGGTATTAGTGATTATGGTTGTTGTGGTAGGCTTCTGAATGGAATCAAAAGTGGTATGACGATAGTGAAGCGGTGTAAGATAAAAGATGGTGTATGTGATTGGTTTAGGGATTATAGCGGATGAGACAGGTTGTGTTATGTATCCTGGCTATTTCATGTGTATATGGAGGGGTTATGAAGAATTCGAGTTGGATGCAGGAATGGGTGTTATAATGATGAGTAATGGAGAGAGTGGAGGTGCCGTACCTATTATATGCGGATGGATTTGGTTTGTGGGGATCTGAAGAGAGTTTGAGAGGATTAGTGAAGTGGTGGAGGGTATGTAAAAGGAGGGGTTTGAGTAACGTAGATAAGAGTAAGTTTTTAAAAGCGAGTGAGGACAGTCCTCAGTGTGAGATTATGTTAGGATGATGAGCAGCTGGAGCAAGTGTCTGAGTTTAAATATTTAGGGTATGTGTTGGATGAGAAGGAACGGATAATGATGCAGAGTTAGTAGGAAAGTGTGAAATGCAGAGAAGGTGGTGGTGCAATTAAATCTTGGTGAAATGTAAAGGGACTAAGTCTGAGTGCGCTAGGGTTTAGTGGAACTAGTGTTACCTGTGTTATTGTATGGGAGTGAGATATGGTCTGGAATAAATAGTATAGATCTAAAATTCAATGTGTTCAGATGGACAATCTTAGGGGCATGCTAGGTTGAGAAGAATTAAAAAATGAGGAATGAACGTTTAGAGAGTGGTGTGGTGAGAAGAAAGGGTAAATGAGATGAATAAATGAAAGTTGATTGAGATGGTTTGGTCATGTGGAAAGGATGATGAAAGTCGCTGTTGGTTAAGCGATGTATAGTGAGATGTGTTGAACGACGCGGCTGGAGGACCGAGATTAAATCATCATCTAAAGGAAAGGAAGAATGTGAGTTTGGCAGAGGCGAGAATAAGTGCACTATAGGAAGAATGGCGGGGTTTTGTATGGGCATGGTTGTGGCACCTGGCAGGGATGAACCTTACATTGACGATTTTTTACCAAATAAAAGTTGGTGAAAGGGGTCCGTTCGCGTCATGATGCTCTAACGGGTGGATTTTTCGTGTCTGGACGAGCTCTCATAATTAATGGTACATGGGGGGCGGTAAGGCGCTTTCTTTTCGGCGTTTGTCATGTTCTCCTACTGCTTCTTTTCGATGCTTTACAGACCTTACCCCCAATTTTGGGCAAGAGGAGGTGAAGAATGATAAAAGAATATATATCTATATATATAACTATATTATATATATATATATATATATATTATATATATAGTATATATAATATATATATATATATATATATATTATATATATATACTATATTATAGTTATATAGTATGTATATATATATATATATATATATTAATAATATTATATATTATATATATAATATTAGTATATATATATTATATATATATATTATATATTATATACTATATAATATAATGTATATATTA
>JABUQX010061616.1:0-5000 GCA_015478945.1 Trachelipus rathkii
TTGTGAACTATAATATACTACTGTATATATAATATATAAATATATTTACTACATATTTATCACTTTATATATCATATATTATTTATATATATAATATTATATATGCTATATTGATTTCTGTATCATATATACTATATCATATATATATCCTATAATATATATATAGTATACCTTGACCACAGAAGGCTTTTTTTGCTTTTGGGTACGAAATCAGTATAGTAGAGTCAATACAGTAACCATTAAAAATTAATTAATGTTTACTCAGGGTTGTAAAGCTGTTACATAAGTGACAACTCTAAAATGGATAAGTTACTGTAAATTAGAAAACGTAACTCGAGAAAAGAGAATTTTGTACCAATCCTACTTAAGTGAGAGTAATTCTGAACATTATCTTCCTGGATCTTCAACATCAAAACGAATTTCTTTTAAAGAAACGAACGTATTTAGACGAGTTTAACTTTGTCTACGGATGGTGTTCATGGAAACAAGAGGCGCAATAATTTCCACGTCCCCTGTGATAGTGTGTGGTGAAACGCTAAGTCAATTGAAAACCAACGGTCCTAGCAACCTTAAGACAGACCACTTGCTGACGTCAAAGTCACCCAGGTGTATTCCCAGAAACCAAGGCCTCATATTTTTCCCAATCTATTAAAAAATCAAGAGAAAGTGGTAATGGAAAATGTTGAAGAGATTTACCACAAGTGACGCTTCTCTCGAGCTTCATTTAAAGTTACCGAACTGCTCGCCAAGAAAATGAAACCTCATGCAACTGGAACAGGATATCATTATCCCGGCGTGCAAAATTATCGTTGAAACCATACTTGGGCAAGATGCGGGAGATCAAATTTCAAAGGTTCCTCTCAAACAATACTATTAGCCGTAGAATATCTGAAATGTCATTAAATATAAATAAAGTCATAGATAAAATAAAAACTCACCATAAATTTGCTTTACAAATACGATGAATTACTGATATTACCTGACCCAAAAATTCAGCTTCTTGATTCTGTAGATTTATTGATGGTAAATATATCGTGGAGCAGTTTTTGTTTTGCAAAGAGCTGGAAACAACTAGTACCGGCGCCGATATTTTCGCTTTAGTCTCTTCCTATCTCAATACGACCATGGTCTTTCATCGGAACGACTGTTGTGGAATATGTACTGATGGTGCTGCACCATCAATGACAGGAAAGTATAAAGGATTTATTGCGCGACGCTTTACAGTGAAAATGGATCATTGATAATTAATAGCTCACTGCTTTTCTGCCAGAGAAGCACTTAGTAAGCTGAAAAATTGTGGTGAGCCAGTTCGCTGAAGTTATAAATCAGATTGTGAAGATGAATAAATTACAGATTAAATCGTAGACCTTTTGAAGTTAGACTCCTTTGAAAAAAACTATGCTATCGTCGAAATGGTGACTGCAGCATATATCTATCTCATTATTAGTACATACGGAAGTAAGATGGTTATCTCGTGGAAGAGTACTGAACCTCGTTCTCACTCTCAGAGAAGAACTAATAGTCCTTTTTGAGAAAGAGAACTTGATCACAGCAATCTTTCTAGGTTGCCTGCAAAAATGATGATTGGTTGTTTACAGAGCGCAATCTGTCGGATATTTATTATGTAACTAATGAATTTAAATCCTCATTGCAGGACGACACAAGAAACAATAGTTTCTTCAACCAATAAAACTGAAAGATTTCATGAGAAAGTTAGCTTCTTGGAAGTCTGCAATTAGAAAAAGTGATTTTTTTAAAAAATTTCCATCCTTTTAAAATATTTCGGAACGTAATGGTAGGAAAAGCTAGAGACCCCATTCTTGATCATTTATCAAAATTGCAAGATGCAGTAGATAAGTACTTTCCTTTTCTTTATGTTAAGAATCTTGAGTGGATTGTTTCCCCATTTCACATGGCAAGATAGTTGCTGAAGAAACTAGATTTCCATGGCTATTTCAAGAGTTTGTATTCCAATGATCTTTGTGCGCTTCAATTCTTTATCTGAAAAATTAAAGCTTTTGTCATTGAAACTATCAAGCAGCTGTTTTTTTGGCTTAGCAATACATATATTAGGAAGTATGGCCTAACCTAGTAGACAAAAGCACAAGTTTCATTTTGCATTTTCAACATCATACTTGATGGTGAACAAGCTTTCTTTGCAAATGGTCACGATAAAATGCAAAACAAGAAATATATTGTTGAATCTTGAGGAAAATATCCCTGTTGCGTTATCAAACATCAGACCTAACATACAATATTTGTGCTCCAAGCATCAAGCACAAATTTCCCATTAATATTATTAATCGATTCTAAACCGCAAACTCCAGTTTTCAAATTTTAACTGGTACGTTTTATAGATATTTTAAATTTAAAATCTTTTATTATTATTATTATTATTATTATTATTATTATTATTATTATTATTATTATTATTATTATTATTATTATTATTATTATTATTATTGATTATTATTTTTAATTATTATTCATTATTATTATTATTATGGTATTTATTATTATTATTATTATTATATTATTATTATTATTATTGTAACAAGTGTGCCTCAAAAATTCCACAGCCTTAAATAGGGTGCCGTGAATTACAAAAGGTTGGGAATCACTGGTTTACACAGACAAACACTTTGCTCGTTATTGCCTTGCAATGTAGTGTCGGTCTTAAAAAGAAGTGTCATTGATATTATTTGTGTTTATATCCCACTATTCTCTTAATAATAATTCCCCCAAAAGTGCAACTATAGAGATGTTAATGGATCTGAAAAGGGTAAGAAAATAAATACGGTTTGCTATGGATGTTAAGAATTAAAATTTTAGGTTTGATAAGAAAATCTATTGCTGAGGTTGCAAGGATGTTCAGTAAATATGAATCTTCGACATATTTCATATAAAAGGGTAAAACAAAATTCAGTGTTTATTTTGCTATAGAACCTCATCCTGTAAAGGTTACTACCATGGTGCTTGATAAAAGCCTAAGGAAAACGGAAAAGTATGGAATGTGTGGAAAGAAGACGAGACGATTGACGGGTTCGGGCGTGTATTATTAATTTTTTTAGCTATATGTAGGGTAGTTTATTATTTTTTAATGTTGCTCGAATTTTTTACTAATTTCATTTGTAAAAATGTGAAATAAGTATGAAACGGAAACAAAATAGTATAACGATGTCCGATATTTTGCGAAGTTTCAGGTTTATGCGTAAGGTCATAGGTCTTATCGACTTCATATAAAAGGGGGGTGGACTATTAAATAGATAGATGTATCTTACATTTACTCAAGGCTTGTTTGTCATAACGTAAAATGCATCCAATAATCGTAAAAAGCCCTTCCTTCTGGCCGAATGCAAAGGTGCTCCCACAACAAGAATCACTCAAACCGTCGCCATTTCAGGTCTGGGGCGCCAACAGACGCCCCAAAGTACTCCCCGAGCTGGGTTCCTTCTTTTAAAATCCGTAAACATTTAGAGAGTATAACTCAAAGTCCCTCATAAAGTATATTAATTACCTGAGGGTAAAAATCTTTAATGACAAACAAAATGAGATCCAGATTCACAATATACTGGTCATCATATAATATATATAGGGGTATATATTATATATATTATCATATTATATATATATATATATATATATATATATTATATATTATATTATAATATATATATATATATTATATATATATATATATATATATATGAAGCCATTCACGTGCGAGAGCACCATCCTTCTGGCGCCCCTCCTCACCCACATATGTATATTTTTTTGTATTGTTTTCTGCCAATTGAATTTGCCCAGAAAGTAATGCTGTAAGCCAAAATAGTTAATTCGATCTTTGTCAATTCGTCGCCTTTCTCTTTTGACGTTGCGAATTTAGCGCCAATTGCTATGAGATCTCCACAGAAATTAAAGAGGAAGCTTGCCTTCGACCTCATCCCCTACCTAGGAGCGCTTATCATCTTAAAGCTGAGGGGTCTATTTATGCCTACTGGGAAACCTTTGAAAGAATAGGTCGGATTAATGCGATACTTAACTTGCTGAATGAATTTTTCTATCTTGTACACTTAAATTACTCGACAATTATCATACATAAATCCTGAATACAATGCTTACTTAATAAACTATATATCCGAAAGAAATATCTAAAAATACTTTAGTTTCTCTCTCTCTATGGAATACCATAGTTACTGCTTACAATATATAATTTTAATAATAGAAATAAATAAATAGCCGAGAAAAGGGCTGCTAGGGGGACGTTTACGTCCATTGAGCCCAAAATAATAATAATAATAATAATTAATAATAATAATTAATATAATAAATAATTAATAATAATAATAATCAATAAATAATATAATAATAATAATAATAATAAAATAATAATAATATACAAGTAAGAAGTAGTAATAATAAATAATAATAATAATAATAATAATAATATTCTACATAATAATAACAAAAATTTTCAACATAATAATAATAATATTACATAATAATAATAATAATAATAATAATAATAATATCATAAATTAAGGTAAATAATAATAATATAGAACAGGCAAAAAATGAAGTAATATAATTAATGATAATAATAATAATATATAGTAATAATAATAATAATAATAATAATAATAAGTAATTATAATAATAATATATAATTAATAATAATAATAATAATAATAATAATATAATAATAATATAACAATAATAAATAATAATAAAATGAAGTGGTAATAATAACACCATATCCAATAATAATAATGAATAATAATAATACTAATATATAATAATAATAATATATAATAATAAATGAGAATAATAATAAACAATAATAAAAATATTTAATAATTTGATTCTAAGAATTTAATAAATAATAATTATAATTAATAATAATAATAATAATAATAATAATAATAATAATAATAATAATAATAATAATAATAATAATAATAATAATAATAATAATAATAATCATCATAACCACCATCTTA